>JANIVZ010000015.1:0-209545 GCA_030578175.1 Dujonia santamariae
TGTTTCTGTTTCTGTTTCTGTTTCTGTTTCTGTTTCTGTTTCTGTTTCTGTTTCTGTTTCTGTTTCTGTTTTTGTTTTTGTTTTTGTTCTCGTTTTCGTTTTCGTTTTTCCTTTCCTTCTTGTTTATCCATATAATAAGTCAACGATATAACAAAATCCTCCTCCCCAAGTTACTCTGTTTAAAATCAGTCTGAACCATCTTGGATGAACATTTACAAAAAAGTTACCACAATTATAACCTTCACTTTCCATCCCAATACCCCATTTAATATTTTCTCTTATGTTGCAGCCTTGCCAGAAATTCCACCACTTACCTCGCTCGCAGGGTGAGAGTCTTAACAAATTCTTAGTTAATGGACCAGTTGGTCCATCGATTTGATGGTAACCGGCAATAACCAGATAATATTGACGTGGGTCAGTCAATGGTTGCTGCTTGTCACCCCAATGACCTACAAATGATAACCAGTTATCATATTCTACTTCCCTACCCGTATGCTTGTGATTACTGTTCTTGGACACTGGGTAAACTTTTTTACCATCATATGTGTATCCAAGGTAGTTCTTGGATGGATTCCAAAGCGGACCTCTATCAGTGAAGTCTGAAAGTATATCGTAAGGTAAATCATGTGGGTGTTGACCAACTGATACATAATTTGCATGAGTTCCTCTCGCAGAGAAGATAATAGGATGATTTGGTTCTATTTGCGATTTTTCTAAATTGTGGTAATAATAAGCACCACCACCTCCATGAGCGGAGATCCAAACAATAACTGGTTTACCATTATAGAATCTAACAAGAGAATGTTCCCAATCACCAACATGATTTCCAAATGGGCCAGATCCGGAAACAAATGGACCCAAATTGAAGGAATAGAAATAAAACCAGAATGCATCGACCCAGCCATTACCCTTGTCCACAACAATAAGCGTAGCAGGAGCGTTCTCAATTTCACCATCAATCAATGAAGGTTTGTTTTTAGAACCAGTAATCCATTCAGGATCCTTCGTAAAGTCGTCGTTTGAAGTCAAGAAAATATCCTTATCGTGGGGTAAATTAGCAAGCACCGATAAATTCATCTTTCCTGGTGGAACAATAACAGTACCATTGTCGTGTCTTGCATGAGTATGACTGACGAAATCCTTTATGTCATACGGCATGTAGCCTTCCTCTGAGTAAAGATAAACAAAAGGAGCATAATCAATCACAAAGTCTGGGATAACGCCCTCAACAATTGTTCGATTCTTCTTGCTAGGACGAGCAGTGATAGGCGGGAAGTTGGGGAAATTGGTTGGCAGTCTCAATACGTTCTCGATATCAATTTCAGTTTGCTCTGAATTGATAGCATTAACAAAATAACTCTGTGCTACATCCCAATTTGGTATTGCTGACCCAGCAGCAATACCAATACTCGATAAGAGAGCAATACATGCAATTGATGGCAACTGTAGCATTTTCGTTAATATGAAAATGAGAGGAGATTTGTGTCTAATTTATATGTCTATGTGCAACTGTTTTGCAAAATGTAAGTTTTCTTTTGGTTTATTTAGCGGATATGACTTTATATATAACGCCCGGAATGTCCGTTGCTACTTGGCTACTCTCTCGTTTATAATAGAAGAAGATGGCAATAATTGTGGTTTCTTTTTGTATGCAGCCCCCGTGCCATCACCGCGAGATGCGTGATCATGTGATACAAGTCAATGTATTTGACATAACCATTAATGAACCAGTAATAACAGATAGCCAGTCTTTGAAACGGGTTGAAATTCGGGGGGGGGCGTTCATGTATGAGGATCACATGAATGAATCTTGTCCTTTTGTCTGCTTTTTTTTCTTTGTATATTGAAGTAATTTCTTCAAAGTGCTTGAAAATAATTTGCAGCCATTTAAAGTGCGGAGAGTAACATCATATAGAATTATATATTAAGATTGCCAAATATGCTTTTAAGTATTGGCCATTATCATTAATGTTTTAGATACAAAGAAATTTAGATAAATTTGAAATCAGATTAAAAAAAAAGAAAATAAACAAACTTAAACCTCGTTTAGATATCGAATATCTACGGGTTGCATGGCTATTTACTCTCAGGATATTAGGTAGAGATATCAATGGACTCACCTCCGGAGCATGCCCGGCAAGGACAATTTTATTGAGATTGTCTCTTCTCTGGGAGGGATAACTCTAATAGTGCTAAAAGAACGACCAGAGGGAGAAGAGTTCGATTCAATCGTCCACTTTGTATAGGGTCATTGCAGATCGGTACCATATTAAGACAAATTAAAATCAATTCTAAATACTCTGTTGACTTGCCTATATATCCATAATTTTAATAACATTGAAACTTTCCTTCCTTCACCTAGTGATTAACTGACTAATCTAATTAGAGTAGATTTTCATTGGAACCAATATATCTTCATGTGTAAAAAAGAAGTAAAAAATGATAATGATCCGCATATACTATAAAACCTTCTTCTTTTTAATTACAAAATAATAATAAAAATATATTAGAGTTGACGTTTATTCTAATTAAAAGACAAAAACTTGGTCACCTAATTTTGAAACAGGCTTGGCCTTTTCAAACCCTAAACCAACAGCAGCACGCTTCATAGCACTGGTCATTGGTGGTGGACCACATAATAATAAGTTGGATGATGCAGATGGACCTGGTAAGTGCTTTTCCATAATTTCTGGAGTAATGAAACCAACAGAACCAGTCCAATTTTCTGGGGCGTTATTTAAAACGTAATGAATTTTAAATTGATCTGGGTGTTCCTTGACCATTTGTTCTAACTCAGCCTTTAAGAGGATATCATCTTCATTGACATTGGCGTAAAGCAATGAAACCTTGGTCTTATCGATTGGGTTTCTTAAAATAGCAGTTAAAACTTGGTACATTGGTGCAATACCAGTACCACCAGCAATCATACCAAATTCCTTGACCATATTTGGTTGGTAAGTGAAAAAACCCTTTGGACCACGAACTTCAATAGTTTCACCAATCTTCTTGGATTCAACATGACGGGAGATGTTACCATTTTCATAAGTCTTGATTAAAAGGTCAAAGTATCCTAATTCATCATCAGTTGAGATTGGAGTGTAAGATCTAACAACTTCCTTACCATCGATAACAGCACCAATAGAGATATGTTGACCAATTGGTAAACCCAAACGATCAGTAGACTTTGGTAAACCAAATCTGTAAACACAAGAGTTGTGAGAGACTCTAGTCTTTTGAATCAATGGGAATTTTTGAAACTCATCGTGCTTTAAAACTGGGATGTTCTTTCTTGATTGTTGAATAAAGTAGTATGCAACAGTAGCACCGATTACCGATACGACGGTTGCGAACACCAAGATTGGATTTGGTTCTGAACTAGCTGACATAACTAAACGTAGACTCTTGTAACTAAAAGTAAATGTGAGTGATAACGGAAGGTATGTTTTTCGTTTTTTTTTTTTTAAGAATGGTTTTGATTTTGGTTTTAGTTTTAGTTTTGGTTTTCTAACCTGTTCGGGATTACACAAAAGATTTGAAATTTTCTATACGATGGATCACCAGAAAATCGTACGCTAAATAAATAAGTCCAATATAGGTAGTAGGTAACTGTCTATAAAGTCAGCTCAGATTGGAGTATGCTGATATAATATTTATATATCTATATAAGACTATCCATCCTTTTAATGTACTTTATAGCCCATATGTACTATATACGTTCATTCATGTTGGGCTAAGGTTACCCGGATAGATCAGCAGAATTTGGCGAAAATTCCCAGATATCTCGCGTCTGTTGGTTTAATTAGGATAGAAAGTCCATCGCCAAATGCATCATGCAGGCTACTTGATGATAGGCACATTTGAAGCAACTGATTGTATGGAACATTTTTCTTTATTAGGAGGAATAGAGGTCACAGTAACAGTGTAGATCAAAAAGCGGTCAAAATATGTAGTAGTCCAAAACTAAATTGAAAAATATGTTTGTTTGAAAAATAAAAATTATTACTGCTTTTTGACAAGAATCCCTCACCTACTAATGGCTGCAAATTTCCAACTACTACATTACTTCGGTGGAGAAAGTTATCGGGAGAGCAGGGTATAGAAAGGAATAGAGACGTCTTGTAGTACTGATTCGCTCCGCTTGCGCCTCCGGCGAGGGCAACTGCGTTGAGCTTGCCTCCCTTCGGGAGATTTTTATTTGGTGTGAGTAAGGTGATAGTAAAAAGAATAGAGGAAATTAGATCAATTGGTCAATGCGCTTACGGTTCATATTCGTTTACTCATCTATTCTATATTACACATTTTATTCACTCATTGCTTTCGTTTTCTTCTTCGTCTTCTCCGTCTTCTTCATCTTCATCTTCGTCTTCATCAGCATCTTTAACGTTCCATTGACAACTTATGTCCCAACGAGATCCTTTAGCATTGATACTAACATACTTGACAAATTTTAAAACTGATGGATCTCTAAGCATTAAAGATAATGTATTCCACTTACATTGACTGGTGTATAATACACTGTCATCGCTTGGATCACTTGCCTTGTAGATTGCTGGATCATCTTCTTCATCGTCATTATCCTTGGTGGCCATGCATAATTCATATCCACCAAATTCACCTGATTCCCAATTTTTCTTATTGGTTGCACTAGGAGTAAGATTCAAGGTAGCTTCAAGCAAAACATTTAATTCCTCTTCATTTCTAGCAATTTTCTTATCTGTAGTTGTTGCTAAGATGAAATCATGACCTGGGCGGAATCTTCTAACAAGTACTTGTTCTGTCGTTGGGATGAGTCCAGTAATATGAACCAACCATTTCTTGAATGCAATCGATTTGATGAATGATGCAATTTCAATAAGTTTTAAATCAGCTTCTGATCCTTTATAAGTTTCTTTTAATAATTCAAAATTTGGATGTTCTTGGGGTTCAATGTTAATTGCATTTTGTATTGTTTCATCAGATGAAACATCTCCCAGAGCTGATGATTTACCGTCAATATACATATATCTTTGTTTATGAGGTGGTACAGCACACTTCCATGGGAAACTAATTTCTTTAGAATTAGATGGCTGATCTATTTCCATTTCTTGGTGTCTTAAAACTTTATAAAGTGCATCAGCGTATTCAGGGTTTAAAATTTCATTGATTTCAACAATGGACTCTTCCCCGAATGTAACATTAAGTGATTTAACATTGCCTTCTTGCAAATAAATTGGATTTAAATATTTAGCAAGATATGTCAATTCTAATTCTGTAAATACTGGATTTTCTTCTGATTCTTCTCCTCCTTCTTCTTTTTCATATTTAGTAACTTCGTTTATTTCATCTCTAGTTGGTTTTGGGAAATCATAATCTTGCAATTCTTTACTTTGTAATTGTTGTAAGGTACTTCTTGCTTCAGTTGCAGCTTGTTCACCTTCAATGAAACCATCTTCACCTGGTTGTGGGATATGGAACCAACCTTGGATTGATAATCTTTGCTTGTCAACTCTGACTTCTTCAACGTCGTGAAAGGAATGACCAGGTTGAACTGTGAAAAATGCAATTTGATTGAATTGTGGAATTAACTTGCATAAGTAGTCGGTACACGGGACATTAGGAACAATTGCTGGGAAAAGTCTCAATGCTCCACCATATTGTTCTTTCCAAATCTTATCAGGATCTGGTAAATATAAAATAAATGAAACTCTTCTTGATCCAATAACATCGTCATGAGTAAGCAAGTGACAACCCTTGGTGTATGTATTGATGGACATATCTGTCTTGACTCCAGAAAGCTTTCCGCATCCTGTTATCTTAGAGATAACGTCTCTAAAGCTTTCGGAATAAATAGCACTACGAAGCTTAAATAAACTTGGTAATCTTGATAAATCATCCCAGTTTAAACCTGATAAATTAGCCAAATCACCTGATTGGAAAACTTTATAAATATCAGTTTCTTTCTTCGTAAATGCTATTTCATGTAAAACTTCTTTCCTTACTTGACGTAATAAAGTATCATCCATCAACTCCTTGATAGTTCCCCAATTATATGGTTTGGAATTAGTAACTTCCAGTTGAATTTCATTTTGAAACTTTTCATCCCAAATTTTAGAGCTGAAATATGAATCAGTTTCATTTGAATTGAATGAAGTATCTAATTTCTTCTCTTGTGGACCTGAACCATTGGGTTCGGATGATCTTTTGGACATTATTATGATAACTTTTGGAAAATGCTTGCAAATGAAAATTAAGAAGTAGAAAAAAGGTTAAAAGAATATCCAAGTTACTATAAGATAAACAAATTGAATTATATATATATATATAAATATATATCTTGATTATTTATCGTTGAGTATTCTTTACCATCGTATGATCAACATTAGTAGTGGTGCGATGAGGTGCGATGCCATCGATTCATCGAGCACTGAAAAATTACACAAAGTTTCTGGCGAACATACAGAAACACCACTCCACTACAACATCATCATCACCATGAAAGAGACTCGAATGTAGCATCAAAGGCTCCAATTCTAGGAGTTTAAGATCTGCAATAGTTATATGGTTAATTCGTTTTTGGTTTTCATCAAACTAGTATTTGCTTGTTTACCGTTCTTTTATAGCAGGTTTTACTTCTGGCTGACTCCCTTCCAATCTTCCATAACGACAGTTTCAACCCACATCCATGTCCCAGAAAAGCATAACTACAAAATGGTAAATAATATTCAATTTGCTAAAGGTTTTTCCGGGGTATTTATTTGAAAAATTTCGGTAATTCAAGGTAATGCAAGTGCATCCAAGAAACTTGACTCTGCCCTGCGAGCTAAAACTATATAATACGACACGGCTGCTCCATACTCTTCCATTCCTAAATTCTTGTATAACAATCTCCTATATAGCCGTCTACATTGCATCATAGAGAACTCTAGTATCTATATATATATATATATGCCTCGGACTCTCCTTCCATGTCCTCAACCTAAACCTTCCATTCTTGATTAGTTGATGCCGGTTCCGGAGCATGTTGAGATAGTGACTCAACAGCACGTGATTTCGTTGACTCACTGCATAACGCTATAATTTTTTTCAGATCAATCACTTTAAAAACGTAATCTTTATCATATATTATATTGAATTTTAAACTTTATTACGTTTGTGTTTATTGATCTTCTTCTTTGTACGATACGAAATAAAGAAACAAATAAAGAAAGAAAAAAAGAAAAGAAATAGGATATGTCACTTGAAAATCTGTACTCTTCAATCCTCGACCTTCAGTCTCAGGCTTCCTTGCCAATTGGTAATGGTGGTTGGATTATCCAAAAATTCGGTGGTACTTCAGTAGGTAAGTTTCCAGAACAAATTGTTGATGATATTGTTACCGTCCACAATAAAAATAACAAGGTTGCTGTAGTTTGCTCAGCAAGATCTTCCAATACCAAAAGTGAAGGTACTACCACGAGGTTATTGAAATCAGCTGACTTGGCATCTGAAAATGGTGATTACCAAGATATACTAAATGCTATTGAAACAGATCATGTAAATAACGCCAAATCCAAAATCTCTGATAAGAAAATCCAAGAAGAGTTGGTGGCAGATACCCGTCGTGAATTAGAGAGAGCTAAAGAACTATTGAAAGCTTGTAAGATTATTGGTGAAATTAGTCCAAGAACCTTGGACTTAATTATGTCTATTGGTGAAAAATTATCCTGTCTTTTTATGGCAGCCCTTTTAAGAGATAGAGGTGTCAACTCAAAGTATATTGACTTGAGTGATATCATTCCATTGGACTATGACTTTAATGATGGATTTGATGATAAGTTTTATGCTTATCTTTCTAAATCTTTAGGTGAGTTAGCCATTGAAGCGGAAGCTTCTTCCGAAGATTGTATTCCAGTATTGACTGGTTACTTTGGTACCGTTCCTGGTGGTTTGTTAAACGGTGTTGGTAGAGGATACACTGATTTATGTGCTGCGTTAGTTGCTGTTGGTACCCAAGCTGAGGAATTACAAATTTGGAAGGAAGTTGATGGTATCTTCACCGCTGATCCAAGGAAAGTACCAAACGCCAGATGTTTAGAGCTGGTAACCCCTGAAGAAGCTGCTGAGTTAACTTACTACGGGCTGGAAGTTATTCACCCATTCACCATGGAACAAGTCATCAAGGCTAAAATCCCAATCAGAATCAAGAACGTAATGAATCCAAAAGGTAACGGTACCATCATCTACCCAGACAATGTTGGTAGAAGAGGTGAGGCTACTCCACCTCATCCACCAGTTGCTTATGAAGTGTTAACTCCACATTTTATCTCCACGCATAAGAAGAGATCTGCCACCGCTATCACGGCCAAGCAAGACATTGTCGTTATGAACATACATTCGAATAAGAAGACCCTTTCACATGGGTTCCTTGCACATATCTTTAAAACTTTAGATAATTTCAAATTAGTTGTTGATCTTATCTCCACTTCTGAAGTTCACGTATCAATGGCACTTCTGATTCAAAATGATTGTGAAGTATCATTGAAGAATGCTCTTAAAGAATTAAGTAAAATTGGTACCGTTGATATTACTAGAAATATGACAATTATTTCCCTTGTTGGGAAGCAAATGGTAAATTTTATCGGCATTGCTGGTAATATGTTTAAAGTGCTTGCTGATGAAAAGATTAACATTGAAATGATTTCCCAAGGTGCTAACGAAATTAATATTTCCGCTGTTATTAATGAAAAGGATACTTTAAGAGCCTTACAATCTATTCATGCTAAGTTATTGGAAGGAAAGACTGAATTAGAAGAAACCCAAAGTGCTGTTGACCTCAGATTAGAAGCATTAAGATTTCAATAATACCAACAAACCAAAAACAAAAATCGAAGTCAAAGACAATTCATATATACATATTTATATACTGTAACATAGAACAATAAATTAATCATAGAGAAGAAAAAAACATTTGAAAATGTATTCGTTTACACAGAAATAAATTAAGATTAGGATATACTTATTTAAAGGCTCGGGTTATTACGTTGTTTTTTAGAATATTGTCAATAATATAAAAAAGTAATAGAAGGCAATATGATGTTGGAAAGGGGCCATTCTTTTCAATTTAAATATATTTCTTAAAACAGCTACATTCATAGATTTCTCATTCCTAATATTTCTCGAATTATTATATGATTGATGCTTAATTGATTGTGATTAATCGGGGAAAGCTGTAGTTTTAGATGTCAAAGTCACCAGATTCTCTTCCAGTGGAGCTATGAGAAGTCTTTGATTTCTCATCAACAAGACCTTCAAAATCTGTTACTAAACCGCTCAATAACTCCAGTGCTAATTTATGGTAAGCTAATTGTGCCTTGACTAATTCAAGGAATTCCTCAACTGGCTTGGCATTATCTAATACGTTTTGCATAACGTTTATAGCATCTTCGACGGTATTAGCAAAGTCATCTTCTGCATTTTCCATAACTACTCTTAATTGAGGTTCCTTGGCTGGGTTTGAGCAATTAGTTAAATTTAATCTTGATAAATCGTAGTCAATTCTCTTTTGTTCAACCTTCTTTTGAATACTGTTACTTTGCAGGATTAATTGTCTGAGAGTCGTAGTCAATGGAGCATTGAACTTGGCCTTGATCAACTGATCTTGTCCCAAACGGGCATTGGCGATCTTAGTTAAATTACTTGAGTACAAGTCGAGGGTCTTAAGGAGAGGATCAGCGGAAGCAGTAGCTGCGCCAGTACCAGCGGAGTTGGATGCATTGTCCAAGATAGATCCATCGGTAGCTCTGGCCAAGGCGTGGTAAAAAGTCTTTGGTGGCTTGAACTCACCGTTTGGAGTCACTAAGGCAGCCTGTGCCTCGGCGGCAGTGGTGGCCCTTGATAAGTTGGAAACTCTATCGGTAATATTCTTACCGATCTCGCTGAACAGCTCTTGTACATTAATTGGATAATCATAGCTTTCATTTTCGTAGTTAACAGTGATCTTGAGAACATTCTTGTATAACTTTTCAATGTTATTACATTTTTCGGCTAGCTCCAAGTATTCACTAGGCAATTGACTAACTTCGTCAATATTGACTCTGCCGATCTTTTCTTGAACTAATCTTGAAGTTCTTTGCGCTAATGGTAAGAGTTCATTGTTAAATTCACTACCGATCTTATCACCAAAAGATTTTAAATCTTTAGTAAAGTTTGAAAAATTAAATGACATATTTTGAAAATGTTTATTTCTGCTTTCTTTGGGTTTTTAATTTTATTTGTAAAGTTTGTAATTGTTGGTTAGTTTAATTTATATATGTGTTCTTTTTTTCGGCCCCGCCCCCTTGAATATCGTAATACAATGATAGTGGTCATGTGATTAAACATGTGAGGGTTTTATCTTATGTATATAATATATTTAAGGAAGAATTACCCCCCCTTCTCTTCCGCTAGAGTGATAAGGATTATATAATTGGAGAACATCTCCAGGCTACAATGAGGACAAAAAAATTCTTTTCTTTACTTTTCTTTACTTTTCTTTTCTTTTCTTTTCTGATCTTATCTTATGTTCATATATTACGGTTTCTAATAATTTTTAAAAAGTTAGCGGTTAAAAACACCAGGTTTTACGCTTATTTCTTTTTTTTTACCCCATTCTTCAATTTATTTCTAATAGTTTAATCCCTTGGCATAGAAATCTTCAACTGCTCCAATAAATCTCTTTGCTGCTTCAACAATCTCAGCATCGTTGTTAGCTGGGGCAAATGTAAGTCTGTAGAAATTACCCTTTGCTTTACTAAATTCTTTATCAATTGCCATATTAAGTCCAACAACAACACCAACACCGTAGTTTTGAAATTTAAAACTTAAAAGATTGATCTTTTCTTCTATATCATATTCTTCTGGAATCTTAACAAATACACTAACAAACATCCCTGCTTGTGGATCGATAACGTCAATATTACCATCTTTATAAGCCTTGGATTCAAAGAATTCGTTAAGTAATAAATCTCTTCTGTGAGAATAAGTATGTCTCATTTTCAAAATCCATTGTAACCATCCATCAACCCCACCGAATTTTTGTTCAATTACGTTATTTACAATAATTTGTGAAACCCCCAGTGAAGATCTGGTGACAACGTTAGCATATCTTTCAATAACGTCAATAATTTTCTTGTGGGCTACGATAAAACCTAATCTAAGCCCTGGGGCAAAAAGTTTTGAAAATGTTTCAATTCTAATAACTCTTCCACTTGTATCAATAGTAACATAAGAAGGAGTAATGTGGTTTGAAATATATTCATCAACTTCTAAGAATTCATTCAATTTGAAGATATTCGCTGGCTTTGCCCATGGTTGTAAAGTCAAGTAACCATATGGATCATCTTCAATAATGGCTAAATCATACTTTTCAGCAAGCGCATAAACTTGCTTTCTTACTGCCAATGGTTGAGTAAGACCAGTTGGATTTTGACCAGTTGGGATGGTGTAAATAACCTTTGGGAATTTCAAATCTGGATAATATTTAGTCCAGTTGGCTAATAAATCAGTTAAGTACTCAACATCTAAACCTAATTGCTTCCCCAGTTTTTTGTCTAAATTCAACTTAATTGGAATTGGAATACCACCAGCATTTCCAACATTCTTCAAAAACGGAGTGAATGTGAATTCTTCAATAAGAATGACATCACCCTCGTCTAATAATGCATCGGCTGCCTTATTAAGACCATCACCAGCACCGTTGGTGATGATGGTACCCCAATCCTCATAGGCAGGTTTATGGACTCTAGTAATAAAGTCCTCGGTGAACTTAACTAATTGTGGTAAACCAAGAACAGGTCCATACTGGAAACCTTGCGTAATATCAATGATCTTGTCCTTGTTATCAGTAACTTTTGGAGTCGTTACAACATTATCTTTCTTTTTGGTATCAATAGCAAATGATTCCACTGATGCGTTGGTTACTGGAATAGCCAAAGATTCCTGAAATGGATACTCGACCAAATTAACATCAATAGAATCAATTGGGAAAAATCCAGCGTTCGGCATCCCCCAGTGCAATGCCAATGGCTTCGGGTGAGGCTTGAATCCTTCTGGTGCACCCTCGGTTACAGCTCTACTAAAGTGAGCAAATTCTCTGGCATCGGCTCTCTTGGAGATGAGATTATCGTGTTTGAATGATTTGGTCATACCTGAGTACTAATATATAAAAATATAAAATTAGGTCGAGTTGTTGCTGGTGAATTTAGGGTGGAAATGTCGCTCTTTTATATTGTACGAATCGAGTAAAATCTGCTTATCTCTCTGATTAGCAATCGGCCGCGAAAGTGGTGGCTCTATTGCATATATAGCCCGCCACGTTACAACCGATGAACTTCGCAGACCCTATTTCGTGTCTATAGCAGGCTTTGTTATATATGTGTATCACTACGCGTACACATTGTACAGTTATACATTTTTTGTAATTATGTTACAAGTGTTTCATTCAGTGGTATTTCTTTTACTTCCTCTTACAATCTCTACAGTGATGTGGTACTGTACAGTCTCGAGGGACACTGTCTCCGAGATTTTTCAGGATCACAGTCTCCAATGCCACAGTTGAGAATAGACTCTATTATACGATCTATTTACATAGTTATGCTGTTGGATTACAAATCAATTTAGAACACACTTGGCTAGTAAAGTACAACTTCTAGTTAGTACTACCATTACAGTACTAATCGTTAAAGCGGTTCAGGATTCCGTCTTTTCAAGTTTTTCCGCATTCCTTATCTATACGCGTCAATTCCCCACAAACAGTAAGTCGGTCCTATTTAAAACTCTAGTAAAACTCGAATGAAACAAGATTTACTTTTGTAGTCGATTAAAAAAAATTTTGCAGCTCAAAAATATTCAGTGTACAGAAAGTTATCTCCGTATTGATTTAATTTGAATTTTGTAAAGTAACGACGATAGAAATGTTGTTTAAAATATATCTTCATAAAAAACACAGATAAGCCATATACTTAAATTTCGGATGTGAGTTCCCGGCTTGATTTTATCTAAAGAATCTCAGCTCAAACAACTTTATAAACAAAAAAATATCTTTTTTTTTTTGCCTTTTTGCCTGTTTGCCTTTTTACCTTGCTTTCTCTGTTTTCCCTTTAAATCATGTCATCGTCTGCATCATCTAAATAGTTAGAATATTGACAACTCTTGTATTCATCTATTGTTCCTAAAATTAAATCCTTACATTCATTGAAAATATCCATTACTCTACCTCTTTCCTCATTACTATTATTTTCAGTGTAATAATTAATGTAAGCTTCTCTTTTAGCCAATAAATCGTATTGTCTTAAGATTTTGGTGAAAACAGTAGCAATTGACGTATTGTTTGAAATTTGTATTCCTGCAAACTTTGAACTCTCTCTGACTCCTTTATTACCAAGTACAACCCCAATTGAATTTGCAGTCCACGGTACAAATTCTAATCTTGATTGAGATTTCAATATTCCCTTATTTATATCATTTGTACCACTTTTCCCTCCTGGAATTAAATAATCTATAACGCTGATGTATTTTGGCCTGTCGTCGATTCTATTCATCTTGTATTTATCGTTTAAGAGTTCTAACAAGTTATCATGATCATTCATCGACGTTGAACGAGGGGCAAGCGAAGAGGTTAAAAACTTCAAATCCGGTGTAGGTACCAAACTAGAGAGTATCAGTTCGTACGATGAGTACATATAACTTGGAAATCTTAACGGATTCGATACACTGGCCAGAACAAACGAAATTAATTTATTAGTACCTTCAAATGCTTGGGTCTCCTTCATCCCGTACAAGGTATTTTCGATACTGTTTAAAGAATCATTGTCAAAGATAAAAGTACCATTAGAATATTCGATTAACCTTTTGAGTGTCAACACTGTATTGTACGGCTGAACAACAACATCGGAGGTTCGTTCGTTCAGCGGGAAAACTGAAAAAGTACTGATCAATTTCTTACCAAACCTGTCGTTTAATAATTCAAGTAAGAGTGATCCAACTCCTGAACCTGTCCCACCGGCAACCGAATGGAAAATTTGGAAAGTTGATAAATTGTCACATTTATCAACTTCACGATCAATCAAGTCGATTAGCTCTTCCTGATACGTAAGTCCATAGTTGTAACCCTGTTGCCAATTATTTGCTGCTCCATTTCCCATCTCACTCAAGTGCACATTTCTAGGATTAAACATTGGCATCTTATTCATTGATTTAGAAATTACTGAAGGCTCAAGGTCAATAAGAATCGATCTTGGGATATACTTATTTGTTTCAGAATTTGTAAAGAATAAATCGGGTCTACCATTAATTTCAGCACCACTCATCGTTCCATCCGGTGATATTCCATGGTCTAATGATAATTCGTTCCAGTATTCAAGACCAACTTGATTCCCACATTGTCCAGCTTGTAACGTTATAACTTCGCTAGAGATATGTTAGTATTAAATATGAAAATAAATGTCAATCGTTCTCCAATCAAGAGACATAATAAATTTATTAAAAACACTTACCCTGGCATGTTTATATATTATGTGAAGTTGATCTTATTATCAACCTTTTCGTCGATTGGTTTTCACTTGTTTGTAGGGTTTATGGTTTTGTTTGTTTATGGTAAACGCGTTTTCTTTTTTTCTCTCTTATATGTAGTGATCACGTGAATTGATATTTTTCTTTTAGACTTTAAGAAGTTCAGATCTCTATATTATGAGAAGGGAAGGTTAGAATTCAATTGAATTGGAGTTTAGTTAGTTGTCTACGTAAGCTTCTACTGAGATCATCTTCCACAACTTGCTCTTCATCTACTATCTTTTGTATCTATCCATGTATCTTAGGTAGGGCTATATGGTGGTTTGTCGTGCTATTAACTTTTTCGCAATCTGCAACCTTAATTTCTCAGAGAAGGATTAAAAAAAAAACCCACAGTGAAAAACTCAATTTTTAATGATCATTAAAACAGAACAAAAAAGATTAGTTTGAGTAAGCAAAAAATAATTATAATGGACGAGACCGGAATCGAACCGGTGACCTCTTGCTTGCAAGGCAAGCGCGCTACCAACTACGCCACACGCCCTATTATACTTTGAAAACTTTTTGGGTCATTTAATTTCGCTTCGCTATTTTGTGCTGCATGCAGGATTTTGCACCCAAAATTACTTTTAATTTAAAATATATGGCTGGCAAAAGGTGTTTTCTAACATTAGCTTCAATAAATTCATCGTAATTGTGCTGATGTATCTTAGTAAAAAAGAAAGCAACTATAGATTAAATTCGGGACCATTCATTTGAAAAAAAAAAAAATATATCTAGGAGTAAAGCTAAAAAGTTAAGGATTAACGGAAATTAAAAGAGTAAGATAATGAACTGCGTCGAAATTCATTCATGATATACTTTTCCACTTCTGGAAATAAAGTTTTTGTAGATATAGATTAATAAAAATAGATTGTTGCTGCGCGGCGAGTATGTAAAAGTATACCCCATATTTGCTTAATCTCCTCAAAAAGAATTCCTACCACCCCGAGATTTTATTATCCATATACGGTAATTTTCAGATCTCGAGCAAAATAGTTGCAAATTATTACTAAAAAAAAAGAATGAAGAAAGTAAGTATTTTATATTCTTACAAGTAGATAAAATATTAATTAATAATCATATATTCAAATTACTGAAGTAAATTTACTTACCATTTATAATTTTTCTTTGTGTTTTGTTGGTATAGCTGACCAGCAGCTTTAAGGCTGTTATTATAAAATGAGGAGGATTTATATCTCAAAAGACTCAATTCATAAAACGTTGCGCTTTTTTATAGCAATGGTAAGATGTTTCAACTTTCTTAGAAATTATAAATTGGGATAATAGCATCACAACTGTAATTAGATCGTAAAAAATGGTATGAACTTTGGAACAAAATAATGTTGGTGTGGTTTTTAAACTTTTTCTTTTTTTGTATTTTTTTTTTTTTTGTATAAGGAAGAATTTGTATATAACTTTTTAAATCACAGCAGGATTTAATAGTTGTATGATCTTCTTCTTCTCTTACAGTTAGCTGGACCGGAACCAGTACCGGTACCTGGACCAGTGGAACCACCAGTTGGAGTGGAACCACCTTGAGTGGTACTAGCAGTGACAGTAACTAATGAAGAACCACCACATTGGCCGAAGGCAGCAGCTAAACCGTTGACAATGACAGATTCTAATGTACTAATGGTAAAGAATTGTTTGAATAAACTACTAACAATACCTGAGTCTTCTAAGGCAGTGATTAATTCTGGTAAAGTGATAGCACCACTTGAGAATAATTGGGAAATTAAGTTGGCACCCCACTTTAAGAAACCTTCGTCAGTAACTAATGACTTAACAACAGATGCGGCTAAACCAGAGTTCTTTAAAGATTCTAATAAGTTGATAACAATGGAGTTACTGTCACCAGTTGGAGTGGCAGAAGCTCTTCTTTCGAGAGCATTGACGGTTGGAGTACCTTGACCTTGGAAAGCTAAGGCTTCTAATTCTTCCCTCTTAAGGTTTAAACCAAGAATCTTACCAATTTGTTGAGCCAAATCACCAATGTAACTTAAAGCAATCTTGTAAATAGTAGCATAGAATTGACAGTCATTAATCAAGGCGGTAATAACATTAGCAGCTAAACCGGATTGATCTAAAGCTTGAAGTAAAGTAGTTAAGTTAATTAAACCAGACTTAACAATGGCAACAACAGCATTAGAAACAATTGGTCCTAAAGTTGGATCGTCGACTAAACCTTCAATAATTGGTGCAGCTAAACCGGTTTGGTTAATGTAAGAAAGGATTTCAGTAACAATTGCGTAATCTCTTTCAGCTAATTCACTTGGGGAGTACAAATCTCTAGCAGCAGTGTGAGAGTCCATGCGGGCAATAAGAATTTCAGCTCTTTGAACATCTCTCTTGGCTATTTGAGATTCATTTGAAGTAGCTGGGGCAGCTGAAACTTGAGCAGCAAGTGTGGCAACAACGGCAACAGAGACTGATGTGTTGAACTTCATTATTAAGTGAGTGTAGTTGTAAAGAGATTTGGAAGTCAAGCGAAGGCACTAAGGATTAATTAAAGTCGAGGCTTTTGGAATATGATATAGATAAATAAAAAAGGAAAAAAATAATTTAGTAATTTAAGCAGGCTAGTCAGGCTTATATATTAATTTTCTAACTAACATAAATGCCTATTTCCTTACTTTTATCCCAAATTGGATATTCCTACTTTGAATATATCGTATGTATATGTTTTGCAGCCTTATGTTTTGAGCCCACGATCTTCATGCAGTATCATTCCTTAAACGGGAAGTTTTTGATGGAAATTTTCGAGCCGCATTATCTTAATTAGGAATTAGGTTGCAAAACTAAAAGCATATGGGTTTAATGAATTGAGGAGATTATCAATGAGTCCAGAATACACGATGCAAAACTCTTTGGTTTATTTCTGGGCTGCTGTAAATAGTAATGAAGTAAATAATATTCAAAAATGTAGTGTATATGTTGAGACGTGATGAGGGTTAAAAATAAATACGATGTGAAAATTGTTGTGGTCAAAATAGGTGGGCTCTTTTCTTCACTTCCTTAATTGGTAGCATTAACGATGGACCCTATTGTCTCTAACCCATTCCGTTTTAAAAAGCCCTCATTTGTCAATAAATCTTTCACTTATTGATATAAGCCACACCGCACACTCTATCCGTCTCTATCCGTCTCTCCCTGTCTTCACTTTCTTGTCACTCTCTCTCTCTCTCTCTACCTTCATCTAACTCATATTTATGGACAATTTCCATTGTTACTTGCATAACAAAATATTTAGTATACTATTAATTATTTCTTAGGAAACTATCTATACTTCTGTCTTGCTTTCCTGAGTAATATTCGACTTCATGTGCACATTCCGAAGAATGTTTCTTCCAAGGGCCCTTCCTATAGGAGTAAAAGTTTTTTAATTTTTTTTTTTTTTTTTTCATGCACTATACGAGACTTCACCTTAAAAGATCTAAATTCGTAAGTTTTCAATTAATTTCCAGGGATATAAAGATTTCAATATTATTTTCTGTCTTTAGTTAAAATTATTCAAACTCATAGATTGTCAAGATAATAACCGAAACACATTTATTAGATCCTTCCAAATGTATAATTATACATCACATTAAAGACAATTATCTTCAAACTAAACAAGTATCCCAATTCCTTTAAAGGAATATATTATTGAACATTATACCCAAGTGAAGTTGATTATTTATTACTTTCAAGTTAGCTTTATGTAGAATAGAATAGAAGAGAAGAATTATTTTTTACAATTTCCCTTTTTGAGTAGGAATCTTTCAAACTTTGTCTCTTCTCTTGTGACTTTTAGATACTTCATTCTCTTTCAGGTACCCCTCTGCTATGTCACCTGAAGGAATTGCTTCGAGCTCTATTCCCTTCAGGAAAATTACTAGTTACTCCCACTGGTGCTAGAAGTACGACCGTAGGGAGACGAGCCCAACGCAGTTGCCCTCGCCGGTTAGGCGCCAGCGGAGCGTCTTTAAGTAAAAACTGGGTAAAATTCCGCTCTACTTAGGCTATTATCCGGGGAAAACTTGCTCCATCCAACTTTGTTTCCATTGGGAAATTTACTCCCAGTAGGACTACAAGCACAACCTTAGTGAGAAAAGCTTGATACAACGCTCGATATCCGCTCGGCTAGAAGCCAATGGAACTTATGTATATAAAGTTGATGACTATATATATATGCTTAAGTACAGAAGAAGTTTGATATGTTTAATTTTTTGCATTTTTCGTAAAGTTCATGTAGGAGGGGCCATCAGCGGGAATAGAAGGGTGCGAAAGCCCCGCAAATTACTAGTCTAGAACAAACCTTCCATTGGCTTTTGACAGCCGGATTATGGAGTTACCAAGGGTAAAGAATGAAAGTGCTGCCAAGCCATAAGATGATATATATATTATTGAGGGGATTGCGGTATCCGTCAAGGTACTAGTGGCTTCTTGTTTTTGTTCATATGGTTTCCGACCTTCCGTTAATATATCATGTTCTCGGAAGTACCGGCGCTCAAAGTGTCTTCCGTGCCTTATCATAGATCGAATTTTAATTTCTCACCATCTCTAATTTTTCACTCAAAACCGCTACCTTTCAATAAATTGGCCACTCATCTTTCACATTAACAACAAAAGGGCAGAGACGACTACTTACGAATACAGAACAGGTACTATGAAATCAACTGTTTATGTCATTCTAGGCAGTCTTATTTGTTTTTATTTGCTCCTTCTTTTCCTTCTCAATAAGATCCCTAATGTGTCAGTTAAGAAATTTGGCTGGTTATCATTTTATAAGGTTACCATTGACTTGGGAGACCATAAGGTTTATGTCAGGAAAATTGGAGTTAGATTCAATTTTTTTAAGGAAAAGGGTTCACCGTTTAGGTTTTTTCACTTGGAGTTCGCTGGTGTTGATATTGTCTTAGGTTCATCTTCTTCAGGAAATGTCAAATCATCTGACAAGAGCACTGGGACAACTAAGGATTTTAATGACAATGGAATCCCTGAGTTAATTTTCCCATTGCCAAAGAAGATGCTAGAGACTTTCTTTATTGATAAGATTGCCAACCAGTTTGCTATTCATTTTTTCAAGTTTTCAATTCGTGTGAGCGGGACTCCTCAAAAATATGTGGGGGATTATTTGAGAGTTGAAAACACTTTCGACAAGCAGGGATCCAATAAGTTCATTATCTCGTTATACAATGGGTTCTTGCAACTAGCAAGAACTCAGGACGACGGCTCCATTGTCGACGAGCAGATTAAGTTGTGCCGTAATATTGAGCTTACTATCACCTGTGATATTATTCTTTCGTGTAAGAAAACCGATCTCAACAAGTATTATGTCAGTTTGGTGAATTTCAATATTTATTTATCAATTGGTAGATTAACTATACCAGTAAATGAAATTCAATTGAAGAATAAGGTGGCGAATGCCACCAACTCTGCCGATAAAGATGCATCAGCTACCGTCAATGATGACTCGCGTGCAGCTGGTACTTCTAATGATTGCGTTGTGCCGAGTCGAAAGAAACTTATTGGTGGGGTTCAGATCTTACAAAAGGTTCTTGACCTCTTAGACACTGTCGAATTGAAATTTGAAGATATAAAAGCTACGTACAATGATCTTGAAGTTAAGGTTGCTAATGTCTCCACATCCCTTGCTTGTAAAGAAAGAGTTGCTCTGACCAACTCAGATTTTTTCAATTTCCTGGTTTTCCTCGTTGCAACTAAGGTATACCACAAGCATTCTAGAGTTATTGATTTACCATCATTTTCCAATTCTTTGGATATTGATGCCAGAAGAGTTTTGGCTGCAATCGACCTTATTAGAGAAAATCCTGATACGTGTACTAAGGCTCAACATTTAGATTTAAAGATTGATAATAAGTGTTTGGTAACAAATCCAAAAATTGATATTTACTACGATCACGCTGATTTGATTGAATTCTCTGTTGGGGGTAAGAAACGGTCAAAATCAGAAAGAGAAGCTCTTTTCAAGGCTAGAAATCATAACCTTTGGAAAATTTTGCATTTCTTTGGTGAAGTTACTACTAAGTTTACCCTTATTGATCTTGATGTTAACATTCATATCCCACCTCAAGGATTTCTTACATTTAGTAGAAATTCCAAATTAAACAACGTTGTAACGTTACATCTATCCTCGTTCATTCACAAATCAACCTCTCGAAATTTCAAGACTTCTAAAGCAAGCCTTGATCGTTCAATTGTAATCTCACAAGTTTACAAGTTTAAGAATTTTAGAATGAACGCCATTGATAATACGATATATGTGAACATGCTTAACTTAATGACTTGTTATAATGTTGTTGAAGAGAATGCTAGCGTAAGATTATACATGAAGAAGGTTGACATCAAGTCTATCAATGACACAATATTCCACCTCATAAGAGAAATTAGAAATTGGTCAAATACAAAGTACAATGATAAATATAGGCAATTACAAGAATCTTTTAAGAATGGGAATGGAATATGCTCTCTTGGAAATGAATCAGTGACATCGATGAAAGAAGTTGCAGATAATGAAAATGCACTTTATATTGACATCTTCGAGAAGATTCCTATATGTATTTCTTCGGTTAAAGTTCATATTTCAGCCATTGAAGCAGATATCACATGTAAAGATGGATTACCCTCTTTTATTATTACCGATAATTTAGGTAACAAGGTCGATATGGCAAATTTCAGTAGAGGTGTATCAGTGAAATTACTTAACACAGAATTTGCTGTAAAGGTACCCAAGAAGGATATCTCAGCCTCCATTAGATCAGTTCAATGTTTTACCCTAAGCGAGTATGATGCTGAATATTCACCAGAACATGATATGGGATTGTATGATTATCAAAGTGATCTGGATTTCAATGATGTTGAAAGTTTTGATTCAAATGTATTCAAGGGAATTATCAACCCTGATACCGATTCCATGAAAGCTAGAGCCAAGAAAGTCCTTCAAATTCATAATATTAGTATTGCTAATTCGGATTCTGACATCAACAAACTTTTATTAAAAGTTCCTGAGATAGATGGGAGAATAACGATGTTCTTAGTTTGGTGTACCATTTATGCCATTCTGTTAGGGAAATATTTTTCACCAACGGTCAAGAAAATTTGTACTCTAAAGGAAATGGAAAATGCCACTGGCTTGGTCCATAGGAAACTAAATATCGATATACAAGTAGACCTGGCTGCATTTGTAGTCAGGATACCTAATAACGTCGATGTCCTCTTAGAGTTGGATCTGTTGAAGGTGATGAACGCACTTGCTACGAAGTCAAGAAGTATTAGATTTAACAACGCCAGAGGATTTGTTGTCCATCCATTCACTAAGCTTTGGACTAACTTACTTGTTATTAAGAAATCTACTGTCTCTATGGGTAGTGCAACCAATTGTACTTTAGTAGACACCGAAGGAATAAGGTTGATAATTCCGTCGCAATTCTTATTCTATACTGTTATAGATAATTTTATTACCTTTTTCAAAGCGGTCAGGCAAGTTAAGTATAATTTCCTAAACATGGTAAATGGTATAACCGAATTTGATGTTATCTTTCCGGATGAAAAGCCAGCAGAAGTGTTCCCTAATGTTAGAGTTAAGTCGAAGGGATTATTTTTGGCATTGGAAAATGATGCATTTGAAAGTGAATTAGCCTATATTTTTGAATTAGGTAAGCTTGTACAGCCGGAAAGATTGAAGTTTATGGAAGCATTTGAAAAACAATGTGAGATATTAAAGCTGGAATCCATAGAGAACAAGATTGAATTGAGTGAAGGCAATGGTTATAAACCAAGTCCTCTTGGAGGTGATGCTGAAGCCTCGTTACCTGTTTTATCGGATGATGAAATTAAAGAAAAAATTAGAATTGCTGAAGGA
Organism: Dujonia santamariae; assembly: GCA_030578175.1. Taxonomy (NCBI): domain Eukaryota; kingdom Fungi; phylum Ascomycota; class Pichiomycetes; order Serinales; family Debaryomycetaceae; genus Dujonia; species Dujonia santamariae. The sequence continues at coordinate 22,412 of JANIVZ010000015.1, forward strand.
GAATTTTACAGAGGCTTAAGTTCAGGTTGGGTTCATAAATTCAGAGCCTTTAGAACTACGAAAATAAAGAAACGTTTGGCCAAGGTTCGTGAAAATTGGAAAGAAGATCCTATCAGTGAAACGATATTGAATAAATTTGAAATAATGAACAATTCAAGTGCTGTGCCCTTGTTCACGGGAATATTTTTTGATCTAGACTTAGAGTTCGATCGGGTTGCTCCAGAAATTCAAGATAACTTAGATGACTTCATTTTTAAAAAGGCTAAGGGACAACCGAAGCAAGTCTATTCAATTTTGGTGCCATTGCACTTATCATTGAAATGTAATGGTATATATGCCTACTTAAAGGATTATCCTTTACCGGTTCTTTCTTTTCCACCACATTCAGACAGTGAGCATGATTGTATAGTAAACTTAAGGGGTAACATTGTGATCAATGAAACCCTTTTTAGACGCCCTGAAGAACTTAGACACATATTTGTTCCATTTTCTCCTATATCTTTTGATTCGGATGTTCCAGATACGTTTTATTCGGTAAGTATTCCGAGAACATTAACTCCAGTCAAATTTGTTGTTGATATTGAATGTGATCTTGATACCGATAAGGCTTGTTTTTTGACCTGGTGTAAGTCTTACCAACCAGCATTAGGTGCTGCGATGTCCGGATTTGATAATTTTACAAAGCCAGAGATTGATGATAGTCCATTGGGTTCTTGGGATAAGATGGCCCTTTTGGTTCATGGTGATATGAATTTTAGAGTGGCTAATGAATTGTGCCTTCACATTAAGGGTGGTTCTGATCCATACGATACTGTGGGTAGTGCCTCTGGATTGGTATTTAGTTGGAAAAACAATGTTCATTTAAAGATTGATGGTTCTGGGACTCAGGATCAAATTCTTGTTTTGGAAAGTGATGATTTCTTACTCGCAATCCCCAATTATTCCATTCTGGAAAGAAGTACGTGGAGTATGAGAAGGGATAATTTGATGCTTGGGGGTGGAACTGGAGCAGAGATTGATTTTGAGAATGCCGAGGCTAAGAAGTATCAAAAGAGAATAATGAAATTAGCCTCCGAATCCAGAGTTAAATGGAAAGTGGGACTACTTTTTGAAAGAAATAAGGACGTTAACAATAAGCAATTGGGTAGTGATCAAGAAAGAACCCTGAAATTCAAGCCACATTATGAAGTTGAGGTAACAGGACCACAATATGCGTACCATCCAGACTCTTACGTCGGGTTTAGACTGGACTACTTACATTTTGCTATTTCAGTAGAACTGAAATCTACTTCAAAAACGAATATTAACAGTCACAACGCACTTTGCTTTACGCCGTTAACCTTCACCTATTTTTTCAATTGGTGGGATATTATGACAAAGCATGTCACTTTACCTGCTAGAAACGGTAAATTATTTGGAAGTAATGGTAAGGAGAAGTCACATGTGCAAATGGGTTCCCATCTTTGGACCATTAAATACCAATTAATATTGGAACCATTGACAATTTCCCATTTCTATATGCATCCGTCCAATGATAATTTAGTTAAGAATAATAAAATTGCTTTTACTGGTTTGAAAGGTAGATTCAAGAGCTGTGTCATTGACTTACATCAAAGAAAGGAAACAGTTAGGTATGTTAATGAAAAATTGAATATTAATAATCAAGTACTTCATTTGAAGATGAATAAGGGTGAAATTATTATAAATGACGCTGATATTAGAGTGGTAAGAGCTACTTTTGCAGATAAGCTGATAAGAGGACACTTGGCTTCACAAATGTCCAATACTTCTCTAGATGGTATGCTGATGCTGGATACGCTGCTGCACTCTCCTCTGTTTGGCCTGCTGCTGCATCAATATAATTTATTTTCAAGTGACGGTTGGGTTGATGCAGATGATTTTGTTGAATTAGAACAAAGAGATCTTCTTTCTTCTAACCCAAAGATTCAAATCCTTCCATTCTTTTACTCGCCATCATTATCATACGTAAGAGAATTTTCATTTCTGAAAGGTGGAAAATACCCCTTTGGAAATGAAGCTTCTCATAAATGTGCATTAGGTTACTCTAGACCAGAAATCACTCAAATGAAGTTAATGGAAGAAAGAATTTTGAATCTCGAACAAGAAATTTCCAAAAATGAAAATCTTATTACAAAATCAGTTGACCTTCAACGAACTAGAAGACTCCGCTTACAACAAAAAGTTCTTCGAGATAAATTGGATGTCGTAAATGCTTTACATCAACAATTAGGGATAGAAGCTGAGGAGTTCATAGAAAACACGTTTGAAGATACCAATGGTGATGAAGTTGACTCTCTTGATTCTGAAGATAGTGGCCATTTAGCATCTCGAAGTCATTCAATGGCAAAATTTGGGTCTGAATTATCCGTCTATACCTCTCACAGGACAGAAGATGAAATGATAAAAACTGGTATACTTAATGAAAATGCATCACAATATCATAATAGGTTTATCATCCATAATATGAAATTACAATGGCATAACAAGTTAAGGGATCTTTTCATTGACTATATTCAAAGAGTGTCTGACAGAAGAAGTGAAGTATACTTTTTAAGTCAGCAGGCATTGAGTTTGGTTGAGAAAGTTATCCAAGAACTGAAAGCTGCAAAATATGCTGAAACTGAGAGTGAAGACGAAGATGATGAGCTTGACATGCAAAAATCAAGAACTAATTCATCAGATTCGTCTACTAGTTGTTCCAACAGTGAGGAAATTATCTTAAGATTTGAGGAGGAGATTTCTAAAAGGGGAAGTGACCAGGATGCTGAAAGGAACTTCCTATTTAAGTTAATACATCCACAAATTCAGCTCAATAGTAATAAAGATCGCTCATCCTGTGTTTTAATCTCTGCCAGGGATATTGAAATGAGGCTCTTAGATATTAATAAACAGGGTATGAGTGATATTATAAGTGAAAGTGCAGCTGTTTCAGGCTTAATTGAGAGTAGATACGGTTTACTTTTTAAAGATCTGCATGTATTCGTATTTAAAAAGGAAAATCAAAATGAAAGTTCTGTTCTTGATTTGTATGGTGGATCTTATAATAGCAGCTTATACAAGCATGATGAGAAAGTTTGGCCCCCATGGGTTGATTTTGAAACTTGTTATGAAAATACCTGGCTTAAGAATGAACTAGTTGTTGAAAGAAATAATTTGGCGTTAGTATACAGTAAACAAAATCCATTGTATACGGCATCGGTTGACACCATTGTGGATGACGAAGATGATAAAAATGAGAAGAATGGTAGAAATGATAAAAACGATAAAACTTGTTCCAGTAAAGGAAAACTACCCAGGGCATTTGCTGATTCATTGAGTATTTATTTAGCTAAGATTGTTATATCAGCAACAGCAGAGCAATACAGCAGTGTTAATACTGCAATCATTGATTTGATACTCAAGCTGAAAACAAAGAGAGATCAAACTTTAGAAAGGTTAGAAAAGATCATGTCTTTGACAGATTTTAGCGACCTCGAAGGCTTTGATAAAAGAGTTTCCAGTTTACAAAAAAATATAAAATTCTTTAGGAAGATTTTTTTGCAATTGGAGCTGAGAGGTATTAAGTTGAGTAATGAATGTGAGAAGCAATTGATATTTGTTGAAATTGAATTAGAAAGAATGAAATTGGAACTTTTTGTTTTATTAAAGGGATTGAGACATAAGAGCTTAAAGAATGGGACGAGAATAAGTCAAATTATGAGTGTATTTGCTAATCAAGTAATCCTTCATTTATTGAAGGAGGATAGGGAACCATTCATAGATTTTGCCATTGCTAAGCTGAGATTCGTTCAGTCAAGCTCTATCGATCGTACAACGTCTAGTATTGTGGAAGTGAATATGGTTCAAGCTTTCAACTTACAATCAAATGCTGTTTATCCAGAATTACTTAGGCCATTACACGATTATAACGAATCGACAAGCAATGGTAAGCCTTTAATCAAGTTGACCTGGAAATTGTTGGAACCTGTTGGAGGAATCACTATTTTGGAGAAGGCTAAATTTGAATTAGAGCCATTAAAGGTTGAAGTTGATTATGAGACTATTACAACATTGATTTCTTATGTATTCCCGAAGCATGGTGAAAATTTGGAGGACGAAATTGATAGTGATAGTGATATGGAAGAATTTGATGATCCAACGATAACCACAATAGTTGATAGTGATGATTCCGTACTGGTTGAATCAGATACAGTGGTTATAACTAAAAAATCACATAATCCATTTAAAAAATTTATTAGGAAGAGAATATCTTCGTCCGCATCGTCATCTGATGTTGATTCTATAAATCTGGTTCCATTGGAACCTAAATCTTCATCTTCTTCTGTTTCAACTCATGAGAAGAAATCCAATGCAGGTAATAGTACTAAGAAGTCGTCTTTAATTTCCTTGAAAAAGAAATCTTCTAAAAAGAAGAATGAAACAGCTGACCCTGATAGTGATATAGCCATAATTATGGAAAGATCCTCAAAGTATATTTCGATCATTCTCTTTGAATTAACAAAAGCTAAATTAATGGTTAGTTTCAAAGCACCTAAGTCTTTAAACATTATTGATGTACATCGATTAATGATTAATTTACCAACTTTAAGGTATACCAACAAAGTATGGTCAGGTGAAGAAGCATTTACTCGATTCAAAAAAGACATTGTTAAGATTGTATTATCGCACTCTGCTAAGATTATAGGGAATAAGTTCAAAACCAGACAAAGGAAGGTTTTAGCCCAACCCTTGAAGCAAGTCTCTGAATATTCCAACTTTATGTCTTTGAAAGACTTGCAAGAAGATGGAAGGTCTAGAGATGCTAACAAAACTGGTCACGTTGAACACCATATACATCCACATAACCATATTCATAGGGCCAGGACCCGGGTTAGTGCTTTGGGAAATTCTCCAACGCCAACTGAAAGCAATTCTATTGAACAATATTTGGATAATGTTGATGACCAAGTTGAAGATGACGATGACGATAGTGATGTTGTTGTTGAAATTCAAGATCCTGACGAACAAAGAAAATTGAAAGTAGTAGAATAGGAATTTATTTTCAATATGAAAATGAATGTTGGTGTACCTCAAGAGATTATTCTGCTTCAACCATCGGGAGAGGAGAGATGATGGCTGTATATATATAAAATGTATTTCAATCTTTATTATTATGTATAATGTACTTTAGAAGAAATTAAGAATTGTAAAAAAGGAATATTCTGCCCTAAAATATAAAAAAGAGAAAAATAGTGTTTTCAATGGCATCCGAAAGTGTATTATTATCCAGAGCATTCATTTTTCGCAGCCAAAATTATTTTTTACATAGTTGCAACCCATGATAAAACAGGTATTTGTCTCTAATAAAACCCGCACATATTCACTTCTTCTGTTTGTTACCGAATATCACAGTTTCCCGATTTTCTTTATATTCATTCTAATATGACCTCCAACATCTACTTAGAGGGGGCACTCTTGGCTCTTCTATTTAACTCATAGCACCTGCATAGATTTCACCTGCATAGTACCCGCCTAATGCGGTAAATTTAATGAGCCAACAAACGGATAATATGGGACAGGCTATGTATTACTATTCATTAATCAATTGTGCTGAAAGCTAAACAAAACTATTCAATTGCCCTCATTAATTATTCCTCAACTTAAGCTTATAATTCTTTGAAAAGAAATTTTAGAAAACCCTAATTAAAAGAAACGAGATATAAAGGGGAGAAAGAAATAAAGTGGAACACCATAAAGAATTACAGACACGCTATCGCTAAATAATAATGTCATTCTTCGAGGCACTCCGTGACCGTGCTGTTAATACATTCAACCAGGTATTGGATAATAATAAGAAATCTGATCTGGGACTTAGCAAAGAACAATTGTTTTGCAGGGAATACAATTTACCCGATGGTGAAACCGTTATTGACGAGATAGCTTCGGAGATAGGTATAAGATCTGAGGGTCAATCTCGCCAGCAATATGCTCAAAATACTCAAAATGGCTCCAGTTCTACTGGTAATAACCGTAATTATCTGCATTCAATCCTGCTGCAAAATCTGACCTCATCTTCGGGGGACTATCTCCCTCAGGGTAGACTTTATCTCACTCAGCACTTTTTGGTATTCCGTGATGCCTTTGATAGGAAGACTTGTTCATTCTCTTTGCATTTATCTACCATCAAGAAGGTTGAGCGTTTACCCACCAGATCATACGTCTATGCCTTACTGACTACAACCCATTCAAGGTTGATTATTACTTTTTACCTTGTAGGGGTTCGCCCAGAAAGTGAGAAATTCGCTCATAGCTTGAAGTTAAACCTTAAGAATAACCTTAAAAATGTTTCAAAATTACAACCATTTATTCAAACTTGCTACTCTGAATATCTATTATCTAAGAACAATGTTTCCTTGGAGAAGGTTGAAGAAATCCCAGACGGGGGTCTTGGGTTGAAATATAAGTTCCCAGGAAATGCCAAGGATTTAAAGGATAAGCTGAAAATGAAATTATGGTTTGACTTGTTAAGAACTGATGGAAGAAATTTATCATTGATAAGGACTCCTATGTTTTACAGATTGGTTAGAGTTGGTTTACCAAACCGGTTAAGAGGTGAAATTTGGGAATTGTGCTGTGGGTCAATGTATTATAGATTAGATAACCAAGAAGAGTATCATAAAATTCTTCAGGACAATGAAGGTAAGAACTCATTAGCCAAAGAAGAAATTGAAAAGGATTTAAACAGATCCCTTCCTGAATACGTAGCATACCAACTGACGGAAGGAATTGAAAGATTGAGAAGAGTTCTCACTGCTTATTCTTGGAAAAATCCTGATGTTGGCTACTGTCAAGCAATGAATATTGTGGTTGCAGCACTTTTGATTTATATGAGCGAAGAACAAGCATTTTGGTGTCTTAACGTCTTGTGTGATAGAATTGTCCCTGGATATTACCTGAAAACCATGTATGGAACATTGCTTGATCAAAAGGTATTTGAAAGTTTAGTTCAAGAAACTATGCCAATTCTTTGGGAGCATATTACAAAATACGATATCCAATTATCAGTGGTGTCATTACCATGGTTCCTTTCCTTATATCTTTCATCAATGCCGCTAGTGTTTGCATTTAGAATTATTGATGTTTTCTTCCTCCAGGGCCCAAAGACATTATTCCAAGTAGCTCTTGCTATTATCAAGCTTAATGGAGAAGAGCTTCTTCAAACTGAAGATGATGGATCATTTATTTCGATCATAAAAGACTACTTCCAAACATTAGACCAATCGGCACACCCTAACTCTCCTAATGAAAAATATAGATCGATTACCAAATTTCAAGAGTTACTTGTGACTGCATTTAAAGAATTCCTGGTTGTGGATGAAGACCTTATAAATAAGCATAGATCCAAGCACAGAGATACTATTTTCTCCAATATTCTGACATTTGTGAAGAGAACCGAATTACGTAACTTACCGAAGACTAGCTTTACTCAGGAATCCCTTCTGATTTTGTATGAAAGATTCTATGCCGTTGTTGAATCGTACAACGTTACAATGGCCAGTGGCTCTTCGTTAATGGACTTCAAACTGTTCACTAAGTTTATGAGTGAAATTTGTGATTGGTGTAATATGGACTCTGAAGAAGAAATCAACTCTGCCATTGAAATCTCCTTTTTGAAAAGACTTTTCCGTCATTGGGATTCTGAACAACAGGGCGCTATTACATTGTCAGATTTGGTTGTCGGGCTCAATAAATTGACAGCTTCGGACTTGATGGAATCAATCGCTAACTTTTTTGAACTTTATGATAATAAGGGTAATGGAAAAATTGACAGAGAAGGAATTTTACAGATGTCAGAAGATCTTTTATACTTGACAACTCCTTGGAAGGAAGCTTTACTACTTGATCTGATTACAGAATCTGCAATTGAGAAAATAATTGCCGATCAAATCATAAAACAAAATTCAACTGAAGTTAGTCCTTCATCTAGTAGCAGTGAAATTATTCTTCCATCGGAAATTGACATCGATGAGAATGAAAAGCTGAAGCTTATTAATTTACAAGTCGAAAGATATTTATCTGGTGCCAGTACATTTATTCAAAGAGCATTTGAGTATGCACAACCCATTGAAGAGGAAATACTTATTGCAGACCTAGCAATTGACAATAAGATATCTCATAACGCCGCTCTAGACCCTAACTCACCAGTGTATTTGAACTTACCTACTTTCAGAATGGTTGTATTGGCCGATGAAACGTACGAATTATTATTTTCGCGTACATTGAGACATTCTATTCACGTTGCAAAGCCATTGGATCAGAAATTCAATACAATTAGAAACTTGAGAGATATGTTTGATGGATTATTAGCAGATGGAAGAAAGGTTGCAACCCAGGTTAGGAAAAGAATGGATTCTGCTGCTACCAATGCCAATCATAATATTTTCAACGCTAGTCAAAGGGACAGCAAAGAACATTCTGATAATGCTTCAATGAAATCATCAAAGAAGGATGAAGAAGATGACAGGGATGACGATTTTGGCGTCATTGCAATTGACGACACTGATAAAGATTTACTTTTAGGAGCTGAAGCCCAAGTCCTTATAGATCCAATTAAGAATTCGAAACCTGCCAGGGATGAAGAATTGTCTAGATTCCACAAGGCTGAAGCTGAAGCTAAATGCAATGGAAAAAAATTAGCAAATGAAATAAATTTAATTGAATTCGAAAATGATCATTAAGCGGCCTACATATTCTTGTGCAATTTTAAAATGAAATAAAAATTATTATGAAATAGATAAGATATAAATATATAAAAATATCAATTCTCGTAGTCTAATTCTTTCCGAAAAGCTTTCTAAGCTTACCGAATTTTTTCTTGTTCTTTTCTTCCTCTGGCTTTGGTCTTAATGAGACAATTCTATCGTCATAATCAACTGGAGGTTGGGAAGATTTGGTTGCTGCTTGAACTGGTGAGGAAAAAGCACTACTACTTTTTCTACCACTATTTTGGATGCTGACTTCATCATCAGAGTCACCAAATCTAGTGTTAAACTTAGAAGAAATTCGTTGGTTGCGATGAGCGGAGGAGATTGAAGTTTCTTCATCAGAGTCAATAATACGGGATCTAAATCCATTGCTGTTACTAATAATCCTATCATTGGCGTGTGTATTTTCAGCTTGTGGAGATCCAACAGTGGCTGTACCATTCTTTAGAGCATAAGGATTGGCAGGAGGAATTGGTTTGGCAGCCTCCTGGGTTACTGGGATCTTTGTATGGGCGGGCTTTGAAGCGTATGGATCACGAAGTGTTAATCTTTTGCCGTTGGTAGATTTTTGAGGAACCGTAGATCCTGTTTGGCCTGCTTCCGCTTGTGATCCATTGTCTTCCCTTGAGAACGATGACTTTCTTTGAATTGGATTAAATGTACTCTTTGGTCTTGCATTCGCCTTGGCATATAAATCAGCTGCTCTAACCTTCGAAGGAGACTTGTATCCAGATTGAAGTGCTGGATGTGGCTTGATCGGTTCAACATAAGTACTTGCTCTAAGACTTCTACCGCTCATTCCTGCCTTAGGCTGAGAGTAATGGTTCTGCTCCAGGCGTCCATTGCTTTCAACAATAGTTGATTGTGGTCTAAGGGTTCTACTAGCAAACCCATTTGATTGTGGGTAGGTATGATGTTGTTGTTGTTGTTGCAATTGTTGCTGTGGTTGGAAATGTTGTTGTTGTTGCTGATGATAAGATTGCTGGGGTGGTTGTTGATAAATTGGTTGTTGTTGAGGATGTTGAGGGTAAGCTGATGGTGGAACTTTTCTTAATGACTGTGACATTCTCTTTGTTTGTTGTGGTTCATTTTTCTTATTTCCAGTATGCTGTTGTTCTAATGGTTGAGGAATAAGTTGAGATGACGACAACTTTGAATTCAATCTAGTGTTTTCAGCTGTGGTAAGTGAAAGATACGCTTGGTGAGCAGGGTTAGACGATGCACTTGCACTTGTCTTTCCATTTAATGTCTTCGATGATGCAGAATTTTTCATTGCAGATTTAACTGGTTGTTTCAGAGGAGTTCTTGGTAAACCAGCAGAATCAAATGAAAGAAGTGAAGAGGAAGATGAACCTGCATTACTATGTACGGACGGAATTTGTAATGAATCGATAATATCAGGAGGTGGGGTTAATTGTGAATCGATTTCTTCGGTCTCCTCACTAAAGGTTGGACGCAAATGCTTTGCCAATGTAGTTGATTCATTGTCAGAGTTAGGAACTTCTTCAATTCCGAACTCATCTATAGCAGCGGGTGGTTCAAATAGGTCTTTCTTTTCAAGTTCATCAACTAAGAGAGAATGAGCGTCAATGGTTGGTGTGATATCATCAAATTCGGATGCAGCATTTGAATCAATATGAGTAACTAATGGGTCAAGTGTAGAAGGATGATCAACCGTTGGGAATACTTCAATATTAGGTTCTGATTCGTTGTCTACTAATTCGGATTCTGCAAGGGCTCTTGCTTTAGATGCAGCCTTAGCTTCAGTTTCAGCCTTTTCATTTGCCTCTTCAGCCTCTCTTTGACTTTCCACCAATTGTAATTTACTCTCTTCTTCCAACTTTTGTCTTTGTAACCTCAATTTTTCAAACTCTTTCTTCTTTCTCTCTAATTCTTCAACTTTCCTCTTTTCTCTTTCGATTTCTTGATCAAGATCCAATTCAGAAAATTGGCTCATATTTGACTGTGGGCTTAATGGGCTAGGACCAGGTGCCTCTGGAATAGAAGTTGGAGTTTCTATTAAACTGGATAATCTTGATCCAGGTCTTCTGCTGACTCCAAGATTAGTTCTGACGTTCAAACTATTGCTTCTGACACTTGGTGGATTCTTTCTCATTGAGGGAGATTTACGTAAGTTTCCTCCTTGTCTAAGAGAATTTGATCTAGCAATCTCTTGATTTAATGTAGATTCAGGAACTTCAATGATTTGGATACCATTTGGAGTTGGGACATATTTTTTCACCATCTTAACGGCTGGTACTGCCTTGGCTTGTGGATTAACATGAGACAACTTTAAATCATGCATATCTGCGTGATTGGAGTATTCAGTAGAATCAACACTTTGTCTTCTGCCTGCGCTAACAGGTGGCGTATGTGGTCCAAAATTAGTAAACGGAGATTGTGAAGGCTTGGTAGTGATTGAAGAAGATCTCTTCAAAAGAGAATTTGATTTTCTAGCAGTAATGGAATGATGTTGTTGAACTTGACCTTGACCTCCCTGTGGTGGTTGTAATGAGTATCTACGAGTAGTAATCAGTTGCAGTCGAGTAGGTGGGTGCTGAACAGCCAGTATACCGACATTTCCATTTTGCTTCAACTGTTGACCAATGGTCAATGCAGCAGCCATTGCATTCTGATTAGGTTGAGCACCCGGTTGTGGGTGATGGTTTACGCCTGTGTATGCAGTTTTATGGGTTGTACGACCACCTTTCCTTGAAAACATAGCCTTAGTCTATCAGAAGTGAAAAATATTCGTCGTTAATCAGGGTGTTTTTTTGTAGTGAATTTTTGCAAAATGTTTATTGTGGTTTTTTATTTTCTTTCTTCTGCTCTCCTGACTTTACAAGATTTCCTGGTCTTCTAGTTGTCAATTAAAAGATATTCCCCTAAAGTAAAATTGCAATTGAATAGAAATTCGTCGATTTATTGGAAAATAGTTAACTTTGAAATTCACTTTGTTTGCTGTTTTTTCCAAAGGGGAATTTAGAATACCACGCATAGATTACACGCTTTGGTTATATATGCAGGTTGACGACGACTTATGACTTATGTAAAGGATTAGAGGCGAATCTATACTGTGCCAATTACGCGAGAGAAATGAGAGGATAGAGGAGAGAAGATAATAATTCTTTAACATCTATTCAAAAATGCTATAATAATAAATCTCTGTTTGTCAACCATATCAAAAATATACTAAATATTCTTTTTTTTTTTTAGTTTTTATTTATTCTGACTGTACTTTATCATATTATATCTTTATTGTTTTGCTTGGGCTAATATCCCTTGCTAAATATGAAATTGATTTGTATGCAGGATTGCAACCTTTGTCTATATATAAAAATAGTAACCATGAAGGTGACATGATATGATGATAAGATGGTATTGGTTTCGTTTTGTTTTGTTAGTGAAATAATTTTTTAGTTGGAGACCTGACGCTCCGCTGGCGCCTACCCGGCGAGGGCGATTGCATCGAGCGAAGCTCCCTACGGGAGATTACTTCTATTATCTCCGTTTGACGGTTCACCAGCACTAAAAATGAAAACTCAACATTGGTGAGCCAGCTCCCACGGACCATTACAGTAGAATAACGAATATCTCTACGTCTTTCCAGTATCTCCCCGAAGGGGAGCAAAGCTCGATGCAATCGCCCTCGCCGGGTAGGCGCCAGCGGAGCGTCTGTATTTACCTTACTAAATTGGCACATTGAATCTAGCCTTCCTCCCTTCTTAGGAGTTTGTAGAAATATGCTCAGTTAATTTGATATTAAAGTTAATTATCAATGAGAGCGGCTTTGATTTCGATAAAATTACCATATCCACCTTCTAACTAAATACCTACACGACAATTTATTGGTGAACGAGTCTCTGGTCAGATTTCATTTATTCGTTAAATTATTGTATAATATTTTTCTTTTTTTTTCTCTTTGTTGTTACTTATAAGGTCTAAAACTTGGGATACCAATCATATTATATAAATATTGACCAGATCTTAAACCGTAGCCAATCAAACTAACTCTTATTGGTCTCCATGATAGCAAAATTCCTGCCCATAAGAATCCTTGAACCAAAGGCATTATCACTTGATCTTTGAGTATTGCGTAAATTACAACTGATGGCGTAATTGGGCTTAATGGTGGAGCTTCGATTTCGTCTAGTAAATTATCAGGGTAGTCTTGCTTTTTGCTCAGTTGAAGTTTCTGCAGCTTGGCAAATGGCTTCTTCTGTGTATCATCAGCATATCCTTGCAATGAACGCATAAATGATTGCTCAAATCTAAGATCTGGAAGGGGGATCGAATTATTCATATTTCTCGATAAAATCTCTCACACTCACACACTATAAACACAGTTTATTATTAAATAAGTCAACTTAATTTCGTTTCCAAATTGATGATATTAATGCTATTATCTATATAAAGAATTAAGAATAAGGTTAGAGTTCAACTTCTACTTTATCTCTGTCTATTTCTCTCCTTCTTATTTGATTGACAGGCTTCCTCGTTTTTCAAATGTCTTGATTTGTATGTGGGTACTGCATATATCGAGGAAGAAAGAATGGCTGCAACACATGGAGTACCATGTATTTAGTGGATTTCATAGGTAGTTGTCTCAGTTCTACAAATTAATGGAAATTACTTTATATATCAAGCTATACTGGTGCGTATCTGTTGATAATGTGTTCGTCTTTAAATTTTGCTCCTTCATAGAAAATATGTAGAAGGAGAGAGAAATAGAAATAGACAGTGGGAGAGCTCGATTGGATTACCACAGGCAAACAAAAGTCACTACTATTACTCATGACAGATAAGAACTAAAAACAGAAAATCAAATTCAATTATATAATATACTAATAAAAATACTCCACTAACTTTTTAACTCTTTAAAATCAATCTAATCCTAAAGAACGTTTGGTCTAATTTATCATTTATATCTCTCTCTCTCTTTCTCTCTCTCTCTCTCCATACCTGTATATAAAAATTTGGTGATAATGTTGAATGAAAAAATGAAAAAAAAACATAACTGAAAAGAAATGAAGAAAGGAAAAATTTGTAAGCAATCTTTGTGGTCTTTGTAGTTTGCTTTACTTTACTTTACTTTACTTTATAATAATAATAATAATAAGATGGATATTGATAAATCAGATGGTCCTAGGATTACTATTAGACAAACCGAGAGAGATCGTGTTGATTTCATTATGAAGGAAGTTGATATTTCAATCGCCAATTCAATTAGACGTTCAATGTTAGCTGAAGTACCAACTTTGGCTATCGACTTGGTAGAGATTGAAGTAAACACCTCGGTATTGGCAGATGAGTTTATTTCGCATAGACTTGGACTTATCCCATTGGTGAGTGAAGGTATTGATGGCTTATCTTACTCAAGAGACTGTACCTGTGACCAATACTGTGCCAACTGTTCAGTTAAGCTTGAATTGACTGCCAAATGTGACACTGATCTGACTATGAATGTTTACGCTACTGATTTGGCCAAATTTCACAACGGTTCCAAGTTGGGTGACCCGGTTGTCAGAGACCATCCACATAACAAAGGTCCTCTCATCTGTAAATTGAGAAAACACCAAGAATTAAGATTGACTTGTATTGCCAAGAAGGGTATTGCTAAAGAACATGCCAAGTGGTCTCCATGTTCAGCAGTTGGGTTTGAATATGATCCATGGAACAAGTTGAAGCACACAGACTACTGGTACGAAGAAGATGCTGATGCTGAATGGCCAAAGCTGGAAAACTGTGAATGGGAAGAAGCTCCAGATCCAGATGCAAAGTTTGATTATAACGCAAAGCCTTCGGCATTCTACATTGATGTAGAAACTGTAGGAAATTTACCACCTGATGAAGTGGTATTGAAAGGTATCGAAGTGTTACAATTAAAATTAGCTGGTATTTCTATGGAATTGAACAAGGACGGTATAGAAGCAAGTAATGCTGCAAACGCTGGTGGATTTACTACATATGGTAGATCACCAAATGGTGGAAATTCACCAGGTGGTAACAGTGCATACGGTGGAGGTTTCGGGAATTCATCATGGAATTAAGATAAACTTAGATGGGTGATGTGGTTATACATATATATATAAAAAAATTAAGTAATTTGTACTATAAATAAAATTTCTAAATAGAAATTGAATGAAAGGATAAAGGAATGAAATTAAACTGTGTAATATTTATGAAGAGTATGCTTGTGTCTTGACCGCTATCTAAAAAAATGATAGAACTTTATACTCTGATTTCTTACAAGTATCTACAAAAGATCTTTTTTATTATACATATATTGGATGTAATTGTACATTTCTGATCTAACTATGAACAATGAGATTACTTTTTATTTTAAACTACCAAGACATAAATCTAGCTGAAACTTTGGTCATTCATCATATCTACTAATACCAGAAAGGCTCCCTATTCTTGTAGTGGCCCTGCTTGTATTATGACCCCCTACGAGCTTTCTGTCGTAAAAAGATTTGTAAACTTTCAGTTTTGCTGATTCCATTGGATAAGATCATCAAATTTAACAAGCTTACCTCCGAAAATATCTAAAGCACTTCCATATGTTAAATCAACTTTACCATTACTTAACTCTTTAACAGTATCTAAGTCTTGGATCAGCTTAGCACCACCAGCATAAACAATCTTACCTTCAAATCCTTCAGGACACCATTCTCCTAACTTCTTAACTAATTGAGAATCTATACCCTTGCATAAACCTTCAACGTCTGCGGCATGAATAAGGAATTCTGAACAGTATGCTGATACCTTTTCAAGAAATTCAGCGCTTAAGATTGACTCAGTTAAAGTTTGCCATTTATTAATAGCGACAACCCATTGAATTTCATTGTCAGTGGTTACTACAGTTCTGCAACTTAAGTCAACTATTAATCTCTCCTTTCCAACTAGTTTAGAAATTTTTTCAAGTTTTCCCCAATCAAATTTAGAATCAGTAAAGAGCCAACTCGTGATGATAACTTGTGCAGCTTTATTGGTATCTAACCACTCTAGAGCATTGTCTAAGGTGATTCCACCACCAACTTGTAAAGAATTTGGCCATGCCAAACATGCAGACTTAGCAGCGTCATCATTTGCCTTGTTTGAACCTAATTTAATAACATGGCATCCGATTAAGTTATTCTGCCTGTAGAGGTCGGAGTAGTAAGAAGAAGGTTTAGTTGAAACGAAATTTTCAGTTGTTGAAGTGTCTTGAGGATCGGTATCATCTTTCTTTAACGTTCCACCAACAATCTGTTTAACCTGGCCAGCATGGATATCTATACACCCTCTAAACTTGGTCATATTCCGTGTATATTAGTATATAAATATAAATATATATTCATATAAACGTTCTTCTCTTGAATTATGACTCTACCTTATATGTCGACTGCCCCAGAAATGCGATAATGCAGTATGACCATACATATAGGAAAAAAGATTTTTGAACTTTTCAAAATACAACTTTTCGTTTCTCTTTCTCTTCTCTGCTAAGTAAACATGTCTGATGATTATATGAGGGCGTTGGAAATCCAACGTAGAAACTTCGAAGCACAGTTTGGTTCTATAGAAGATTTAGGCTATGAAGATAAATCGAAGAATGTTGAGGACGCAGCAGAAGACAGTGATGCCAGTGGCATTCGCGATGAGCTGGATGCGATGAGCGGAAGTGATTCTGATGATGAGGACGATGAAGGTGAAGAGGATGACGAAGTAGATGATGAAGAAGATGAAGAAGATGAAGAAGATGAAGAAGAGGTTGAAATAGCTCCCGTCGTTAAAGTGGTGAGACTTAGTGATAAGTATTCCTCTCTCCCTAAAACTATACTTTCAAAGGCAGATAAGAAATTACTTCAATCAGGTAGGGCTGCAACGTTAACTGAAATATCACGTAAACAAGAAGAGTTAAGTAAATTATCAAAGAAACAAAAGCAACAATCTGCCAAGGAAGATGAAGATAATGTTGAAAACGATTTAAAACTTCAAAGACTTCTTCAAGAATCTCACATATTGGCTGATCAGCAACAATACTCAGGTGCTGACTTAACATTAGCAACCCTTGACTATGAAGACCCAACTGGTAAGGCAAGACAAAGAACCTTGGATTCAAGAATTAGATCTATTGCTTCAATAAATTCGTCCACTGACGGTATGCCTAAGAAATTGGAAAAAATGCCAATGTCTATGAGAAAGGGTATGATTAATAAATACGACAAAAAGGTAAACAAGTATGAACAAGATGCTAAGGATGCAGGAATTGTCTTATCAAAGGTTAAAAAGGGTGAAAGAAGACAAATTAACATTGGTAAAGGTGCAACAAGTATCACTGATAGAATCGGATCTGGTAAGAAGTCCTTAAACAAGATTAGGGATAGAGGTTTAAAGATCAATTCTGTTGGTAGATCAACAAGAAATGGTTTAGTTATTAGTAAAGATGAAATTGAAAGAATTAATGGGTCCGGAAGAAGAGGTGGAAAGGGTGGAAGAGGTGGAAGAGGTGGAAGAAGATAGAATTAAACAAATAAATCGAAATCGACTGTACAATAGCATATATAGAATAAAATTTAATACAAATATAAATGTAAACAGAAAAGTCAGAGCCACGAGCTTGCCATATATATACAAATTCTTAAATTAAACTAGTTGCAATTTTAACAAGATTCTCATAGAAGTATAACTCGACGTAATCAACATTGGCAGACAGTTAGCCTAAAACCGATTTTTATTGCCCTTAGCTATCTTGAAATTTTACCTTCTAAATGGCTGCAATTTATACTATACGTTTAGTTACGTGCGTGCATTTACCAATATTAAATCATAAAAACATAAACAAACCAAAGCACAATATGGTGCACAATTTAGGTTTATACAACAACTCCTATTTATAAAGAGGTTATTGATTCTGTGGATTTATTGAATATATTAATAAGGGCATACGAATAGTAGAGTGATATATATATATACATATATATATAAAAATAAGAAGTATGTCATCGTCATCTCTGATTTTACCTAAGGCAAGATCAAATGGAGGGACGAGAACCTCTTCAATTCAAGACCTATCTAACAAAGGTCGAGCCATACTGAAGGGACATAGAGATCATCAAAATAATAATGGAAATGGAGGTAATGGAGTGCAAAGGGGTGCTTCTGGGAGAATTGCTTCAAGAGGTGATTTGTTTAATGGTGGTGGCAATGGTGAAATGGAAGATGCAATTCACTTTCAAGAGAATAAACATACAATTTTATCAAATTTTGAAGAATGGATTAAGTTATCCACTGATAATAAAATTACTAGTAAGAATTCATGGCTGATTGCCTTGATTGATTATTTTAAAGATTTAAATGTTATTAAGGATGGTGAAAATATCAATTTCCAGAGAGCTAGTGCTACACTTGATGGTTGTGTTAAGATTTATCTGAGCAGAGTTGAGAGTGTTGCCACCGAGACTGGGAAATTGTTAAGTGGATTGGCTAGTAAGAAGCAAGATAAGGACGCCGAGGAAAACGAAGAAGAAGGTGATGATGATGAAGGTGATGAGAATGGTAATGGTGTTGATGGAGTTGGTGCTGGTGGTGAAGTAGATGCTCTTGGTAGGAAGAAAAGAAAAATGAATAGAGTTTTGGAATCAACCCTTGTTGAATTTGACACGATTAAGGTAAAGAAGTTAGATCAAGAATTAGCAATCGATCCATTGTTTAAGAAGGCATTGGCAGAGTTTGATGAAGGGGGTGCAAAAAGTTTATTGTTAAACACATTGGATGTTGATGCTAATGGTAGAGTTGTTTTTGACGCAACCACGAGAGGTACAGACAAGGAAGAGCAGGAAGCATCTATTCCTGTTTCTTCTGCTGTCTACAGTAATAATCCAATAAATGTGTTATCACTATCATCATTTGTTGGTGATATGGATGAACTTACTATTTGTCCATCACTTGGTGAACTTAAGCTTGTTCTCTCAGATATAAATAAAGCCAAAAAGGTTCTTGGAGATGTCAATAATAAATTTCTTGATGATGAAACGAGTGAGAGAAATAGTAGAAGTGGTAGCGAACCGCCTTATGTATTTCCAAGTTATGACTTTGATGACGATATGGGAGCCATGATGGGAGATGGTGATGACGATGAGAGAGTTGAAGGTGATGCAGATCTTTCTAATCATTTTAATGAGAGTATTGTGAGACTGGTTCTTTATAATACCACTGGTGGTCAAGGAACTGGTGAGAATGAATATGAATATGAAGAAAAGAAAATTTTAGATCGTGATCTTATGGCATATTTTGATGACAGTATGAAAGTTAATTGGAGAGGGCCTGAACATTGGAAAGTTGTAAATTTAAGAAAGAAGAGAATAGTTGAAGGTCTAGAATCTGCAAATGAAGGAAAATCTTCGACTGGTGAAGGAAACGGATCTTCTTCTGGTGGGGAAAAGAAGAAAATAATCAAAACTGTTATTGATTTCTTTGGAGAAGAAAATGATGAAGAAAAATTATTTGAAATCCCTAAAAATATTCTTAGTACAACTATTAAGCCAACTGAATCTAATTCTGATAATACTAAATTACCTGAAGATATCCGCTATAATTCGCTGAGATTAACCAATCTTTTCCTCAAGAAACAAAATTCTGTAATGCAATTTAAGAAACGAGTAGTTGCTAATAACAAAGGCAATGAGCAATATACTGATGAAAATTTCTTTGCTGAGCAATACAATAAACGAGAAGATGAGGTTAAAGAAGAGGCAAAGAAAAATAATGAACATGATAATCCATTTTATGATGAATTTGGACAAGATGATGATTTTGGAGGTATTGATTTCAATGATGCACTTCCGGAGGCAGGTGCTACAGAGGAAGGAGAAGGAGAAATTAAGAAGGAAAGTACACCTGGAACTCAATTACTTAATGGTGGTAGAAAGGCAAGACCTGAGTATGTCAATTTTTCAAGAATTGCTAAAAGGGTTGACGTTAAATTGTTGAAGGATAATATATGGAAAGCGATTAAAAAGGTTGAAGATAAGGAGGAGGATAAGAAAGAAGAGGAAGAAGAGGAAGAGGAAGTAGAAGAGAAAGAAGAAGGTGAAGAGAAGGCATTTGATGAGATTATTGGATCTATTGGTGAGATGTATGCACCAGAGGAGAAGAAGGATCTTTCGACAAGTTTCTGTTTTATCTGCCTTTTGCATTTAGCTAATGAACATGGATTAACGATTTCTACAAATGATACAAATGATAATTTGAAAGTCAAAGGGTTTTAGATATATAGGAATTAAAATATATGTAAAAAGGAAAAATGAAAAAGAAGAGGGAAAAAAGCAATTGAATTAGGAGATAAATTCTAAGACACCGAATTAAAAAATATCAAACAAACAATACTTTTTACTTGTTGTAGTGTAATATACTGTTAAGCATCCTTCGCTGGTAGTTAGCCATAATTTTCTAAGGATTTATTTAAGTTAGAGACAACCAGTCCTTAAAAAAACATCCTCTGCACTCAATAGAGTCATCTTTTTTAAATTTATTTCTTCAGTACGCTTCGGTGAGGTCTTTTGAGTAGCCATTTCAATGAGCCTTGCATCTTGTAAGAATCTTGCATAATCACTAATGGGTTCAGTAACCCCCTTGGGCGACGAAGGAAGGAACCTAAGCCGCAATGTGGAGATTATAAATTGCACCCAAAATTCACACCTATCACGTGAATTGTAGCCACTGTGAAGGAGGAGGAGGAGTAGAGGGTGGATATATTTGATGGGAAGAGGTTGTAGTAGGAATAGCTACTGAGTAGTGAGAAGGTAGGGAGAAGTTAGGTTGGTTAAAAAAATAAAAAAATTATTCTCCAAGGAATAGACTTGGTTTTATAATTCAATTTGGCGGGTAATTTAATTAAATAAAAAAAGCTAGGAATTGTCAAGCCGGGTAATAAAAGTCTATAGCTTAAATTGAATAACCACAGAGAATATTGTCTAGATAATTGTATTGTGCGATTTTCCAGCCACTGTCACACAGTTTTAGCTTGTGAGACAATAAAACTGTGGGTTTTAGATTTTTCTAGCTTAAGCGTTTAAGTTACTGAAGCAAGCAACACTGGCCAAATTTAAAGTCTTGAAATTAGTAAGTTTTGGAATGGCTGCATGAATGATATAAGAATAGAGATATACGACGATGAAAGAATATCTGATTTCCGATCACTTGGCTTCGAGACGTCTGTTTTCTGGATATTTGCTTGGCCGTGTCTCAGAAGTAGATAGTGTCAAAGTTGATATACTTAGTTCGGGCAGTGTGCGCAATTTCCGTTGTGGCTCCAAAAATATGTGTTTTGCCAAAAGGTTGCAACTATTGCAAAAGGTGCTTATCGTGAAATTTTTCATTGGTGAGGAGCTCCGCTTACAAATAAGCTAATGTGGATGGGATATATAAACTGGTCTGACTTCCTGATAATATGATTCTGTTTTGTTTTACACCAATACACTAATTACTTTTTCAACCACTATGGGGTTCTCCAAATACTTCTCTACTGCAGAAAATGTTCCTCCTCCAAGGAAGAAGCACACTGGTGCGGTTACTACCTACGAAAGTGACACCAAAGATGCTGCTGATGTCGATGTCTATTCAGATTCTGGTTCAAACTCTTCCTCTGACGGAGAGATTGAGCCATATATCGACTTGTCAGTCGAACTTACTCCCGAAGAAATTAAGAGAAGAAATACTTGGTGGTTTAAGCTTAACCTTCTCCTCTGGGATTCCTACGACAAGCACCCTAAGGAAAAGAAATTCTTGTTAAAATTGGATTTCTTCTTGTTATCCTCTTCGATGTTGGGTTATTTCATCAAGAACTTGAACCAGTCGAATATCAACACCGCCTATGTTAACGGTATGAGTGAATACTACGACATGAACAGTAACCAGTTGAACTACTTAACAACCTTGTGGACAGTCGGATACGTTGTGGGACAAATCCCATCCAACTTGATATTACATAGAATTTCCGCCAGATACTATCTTGGTGGATTAGAAATTATTTGGGCTATATTGACCATTCTCCTTATAAAGTGTAAAAGCTTAAATCAAATGTACGCTTTGCGTTTCCTTCTTGGATTAACTGAAGCAGGTTATTTCCCTGGTTTAGAATACTTGGTTGGTAGTTGGTATGATAGAAAAGAACTTTCTAAAAGATCTTCTTTCTTTGCTTGTGCCGGAGTGGCAGCTGGTCTTGTCTCTGGTCCCCTTCAGCAAAGAATTTTAACAAACTTTAAAAATGCAAAGTATCAACCGTTCCAATACTTGTTTATCTTCGACGCAGTTATATCATTCCCTATTGGGATTTACACAATGTTTGTCGATCCAAATACTCCTTCTACCACTAACGCTTGGTACTGGAACTCAGATGATAAATTAATTGCCTTAGAAAGACGTAGAAGAATTGGTGCACAATTGAATACAAGAGAAAAGTATACTTTTAAAAAGATTAAGTCTTTTTTCAATACTTGGCATATCTATGTTTTCCCAGTCTTATTCTTATGTTATAATAATTCATGTGCTGCAAACAGTCAGCCTACTTTTACAACTTGGATGAAATTAGACTTAAAGGTTTCATCCTACGTATATAATACTTATCCTGCTATCTTATCTGGTGTAGGAATTGGTGTAACAATGTTCCTCTCTTACTATGCTGATTTTATCGGAGGTGAAAAGAATCATCGCTTTGTTGCTGCTTTCTTTATATGTTTAATCATAGGGTGTGCTTCGTTATCTCATTGGAACATTCCTGTCAACTACCACTGGCTTTGTTACTTTCTTATTGGTGTACCTACTTCATGGGGTCAACCTCAAATTTACCTGTGGGTCAATCGTTTACTTATTGAAGATGACATGAAGAGAAATTTCGTTGTTGTTTGCACCAACACTTTAGCCTATGTTACTGGAGCTTGGATTCCAATCTTTGTATGGAACACTGCTGATAAGCCGAAATACTTTATTGGTTTTACCTATACTGCCTGTTTATCTGCCTTGGGGTTAGTACTCACTGGTGTTGCATACTATCTTACCAAGAGAGATGAAAAAAGATTACAAGAAAGAATCAGACAAAGGGAAATTGGTAATACAACTATCATTGAAGAAAAGGATCAAGAAAATAGTGGATTTTAATAATTAAATAATCTTATACATACATATTACATATACTGAAAACTACTAGGTCCATGTAGGTTCGAAGAAAAAATGGCTGCAAAATAAAAAAATTTAACAATATCGCAGCAACATTTATGTGCATTCCAAATTATCTCAGATAGGAAATATAAAAGATAAAGAAAGAAAGAAAAGAAAAGAAAGTCCTGGTTTCACTGTGTGTTCTCTTTGTGTTCACTCTCCTTTTGTTCTAAATGAAATTGTTTATTTGCTTCTTCCTCCAATTGCTTCTGTTGGCTCTTAATATCTTTCACTAGTTATCTCATTCTAGCACCTTCCTGGGAATCCGGTGGCAACACACGACCCAATTTTTTTCGCGCTCACCTACTCCAGTCACCCATCAATGTAAAGGACGTACCAACATGGCTCTCTTCAACTTCTTATTCTTTAGTGGAGTTCCATATTTGAATTAAACTAGTAAGATGTCGTCCGCTTTGTCTAGGATATTAACTAAGAAAGCTGTTAGCAATCAAATAAGTAGAAGATGTCTTAGTAGTCTTTCTGCTACTGCTTCACTTCGTTCAAGAAGCGCATTTCAACAAAAGGGTTCCAATTATCAACCTTTAAGATTCTCGTCATCGACTCACAACCTCCTT
The DNA here is from genome assembly GCA_030578175.1 of Dujonia santamariae. Taxonomy (NCBI): domain Eukaryota; kingdom Fungi; phylum Ascomycota; class Pichiomycetes; order Serinales; family Debaryomycetaceae; genus Dujonia; species Dujonia santamariae. The sequence goes on from JANIVZ010000015.1 coordinate 45,954, forward strand.
CAATCTCAAGAGCAGATTGCTAATGGAGACCTCAACAACCCGGTAGCGCAATCTGAATTTTATAAGTCCCTTTTATCTCACAACTATCCAAACATAGTTGTGCAAAGATATGAAACCCCAGGGATTGTTTCTAATCAAGAATGTACTTTGCTTTACATTGATGCTTTAAACAAGTTGGGTAAAAAGGGTAAGGCTGAACAAGTTCAGAGAGCCCTTGCAACTGGAGGTCTTGCCAGTAACGGTGTTACTGCTGGTGTGGGTGGTATTGGCATTGGTGGTATTGGTAGTGGTGGTGTTGGTTCGAGATATGAACCAGTTCACGTAATTGTATCGGAATCAATTTTTACAATAATTTCCAAATGGCTCAAATGGTTAATTCCAATGGCTTTATTAACTTATGGAGCAACCAATGCGTACAATTACTTACTTGAGCACGGTCCAGTTTTCAAGAATCTGGAAGTTGAAGATAAGGCTGTTGATGTTTCTCAACTGACAGTTCGATTTAAAGATGTTTGTGGTTGTGATGAAGCAAGAGCTGAATTGGAAGAAATTGTTGATTTTTTAAAGGATCCATCCAAATTCACTGGACTTGGTGGTAAATTACCAAAGGGTGTGTTACTTACAGGTCCACCAGGTACTGGTAAGACTTTACTTGCAAGAGCAACTGCTGGTGAAGCTGGAGTACCATTTTTCTTTATGTCTGGTTCAGAATTTGATGAATTATATGTTGGTGTTGGTGCCAAGAGAATCAGAGAGCTTTTCAACCAAGCAAGAGAAAAATCACCTGCTATTATCTTCATTGATGAATTGGATGCCATTGGAGGAAAAAGAAATCCAAAGGATCAAGCCTATGCTAAACAAACCTTGAATCAATTATTGGTTGAATTAGATGGATTTTCACAAACTGAAGGAATTATTATTATTGGTGCCACTAATTTCCCAGAATCTCTTGATAAAGCATTAACAAGACCTGGAAGATTTGATAAGGAAGTAAATGTAGATCTCCCAGATGTTAGAGGTAGAGTTGATATTTTAAAGCATCACATGGAAAATGTTGAAACTGCTGAAGATGTTGATCCATCTATTATTGCTCGTGGTACTCCAGGTTTATCAGGTGCTGAATTAATGAATTTAGTAAATCAAGCAGCAGTCCATGCTTCACAATTAAGTGCCCCATCTGTTTCAATGAATCATTTTGAATGGGCAAAGGATAAAATTCTTATGGGTGCTGCCAAAGAAAAGATGGTTCTTACTGAAGAAGCTCGTAAGAACACTGCTTACCATGAAGCTGGACATGCCATTATGGCTATGTTCCTGGAAGGTGCTACTCCATTATATAAAGCGACTATTTTACCAAGAGGTAGAGCATTGGGGGTTACATTTCAATTACCAGAAATGGATAAAGTTGACATGACCAAAAAAGAATGTTTTGCAAGATTAGATGTTTGTATGGGTGGTAAGATTGCCGAAGAAATTATTCATGGTCCAGAAAATGTTACATCCGGTTGTTCATCAGATTTATCCAATGCTACTAGTGTTGCAAGAGCCATGGTTACCTCATATGGTATGAATGATAAAGTTGGGCCAATTAAGTTAAGTGATGAATGGGAATCTTGGTCACCAAAGCTCAGAGATTTGGCTGATTCCGAGGTTCGTTCTTACCTTATTGAAAGTGAAGAAAGAACAAGAAAATTATTAAATAATAAGAACGTTGAATTAAAGAGACTTGCCGAAGGTTTATTGGAATATGAAACGTTAAATAAGGAAGAAATGGAAAAGATTGTTAGAGGTGAAGTAATTAACAAGCAAAAGATGAGATCTAACACCGTCATAAAAAACCCACTGAGTAGTAGTCGTTCTGAGAATATAATCCCAGACCCTACGTCTCCAGTACCGGTGTAATATGGATAATAATAATCAACAAAAAAAATAGCATAGTGTAAATACAAATTAGAATGATACCTTAGAAAGTTTTGTAACGTGTAAGTAATTAGAACACACAGTCAAAAGCACTTGAAGTTAAATTTTGGTCACGTGACTTTCGTCTCAGATTTTGATGTGTACTGTATATACTACTTTTCAAGATGCATTGGAAAATATTGCAAAAAAAAACTTAAACAACCTATTCATACATTAAGAAGTTGAACGAAGTCATTTGAATTTGGAAATAAAAAAAGAAACTGCGCAAACCCGGAATCGAACCGGGGGCCCAACGATGGCAACGTTGGATTTTACCACTAAACCATTTGCGCTTTTTCTGTAATGCTGAATTTGTGACTTCTCTGGTATGAAGCATCTAGGTTAGGCCCAGAGAATTGCATCGAAGATTACTACTGTACAATAGTCTTTATCAGAGACATTGACAATTAAATATTACGAACAAATATCAAGTTTGCTGACTTGGACTAAAGGGAATGAATTGAAGTATCAATTAATACTTTTGTAAGTCAATATTGAAACTCTTTCCCACAATCCTGGAAAATGTGCCAGAATATTTGAGAACACATATTTTTATGGTTGAAACCACTATTGAAGTAAGAAGACGTTGGTATATGACATATATTTAGTTGTTTATGTGTATACTCGCAAAAATAAAAGCACAGCGTAGTATTAAATTGACTTGAATAAAGGTTGCAAAAAAAAAGCTCCGCGACGGGGAATTGAACCCCGGTCTACCACGCGACAAGCGGTAATTCTAGCCACTAAACTATCACGGATGATTTTATAACGTAATCGATTGCAAGGTTTTTAAATTGTATAAATTTGGTGTATGGGTGTTACAAATCAATCCATCTCTAAATAGTTATCATTCCACTAATTATTCTACAGCTTATTGATCTTGATGCTTTCCACTTGTTTTAAAGGTTAACCAATTTTAATATGAGTTCTAATTCTACTTTATTAGTTTCTTTAAATTCTAATAAAAAAAAAGTATCATATTTCGTCTACATTTTTTGTTACTTGGGTTTAAATCTTATACATTTAATTTTTTATTCAGTTTCAAAATATCACTTACTTATTATCAATCTTTTCAATATGCTTGGATTCGGCCTTGTCTTCATCATCACTATCTCTAATTTCTGCAATACTCAAATGATCTGAATGAACATGTAAATCTCTATGAAATCTTTCAGGTCCAACAAAGGCAATAATAATATTGTAAACGAACACTGCGCAAGTAAATAATGCCATGACTTTCCCATAGTTATAGGCATTTGTTAAACCGGGGACAAAAATAGGGAATTGGGCACCAATCTTTGCTGCAATTGTAGCGGAGGGCAGTGAAATCAAGTTTCCTAATTGATATACTAATCCAGAAAGGAAAGTTCTATGGGTTGCGTTAACTAATTCCATAAGATGAATTGGGATTATACCGTATGTACCCATAACACAGAAGACCAAGGCAAAGTCTCCACCCAACAGTCCTGAGACATCCAGCAAAAAGAATGCAGGATATAGCATTGTCCCACCAATGATACACCAAATGATAATTGAAAACCTTCTACCAAGCAATTCTGATAATTGTCCAACAACTACACCCCCAAGCATCCCACCAATATTAGCAAGAACCATAATTACAGTTCTATCATTAAATGAAAAATTTCTTTGTCTCTGAAGGTAAGTTGGGTATAAATCTTGGGTAGCATGAGACATAAAATTAAAACCTGTCATAAGTAAGACCAAGTAAATGAACATGAGCCACTCACTCTTCATTGTAATCAAAATGGAAGGATCAATTTTATCCCTCCAAGATGATTTTGGAGTTGCAATACCCCTTTTTTCATTCTCCAATTGAATTTGCCTTGCCCTTTGGTTTTGTTGTTTCTTAGCTTGCTTCATTTTTAAGTAGACATCAGATTCTGGCATGAAAAATCTCCAAATAATCAAGATTACTGGTGGACCAGCTGAGAACCAGAATAGTGCTCTCCAACCTTCTCCTTCTTTATAAGTATTTCTGAATCCTCTGTAAAAAACAATTGCTAAAAGGTAACCTAAATTATATCCTGGAAGGAAAAACCCAGAGAGAATTGATTTTGCCTTAGTTGGTTGAGATTCCAATGCTGTAACTGCTGCATTACCATACATACCACCCATGGCAATACCGAAAATTGCTCTAACACCCAAGAAGCCTCCATAATTTGTGACAAATCCAGTTCCAATTTCCAAAACAATGAAAAGGAAGCAATTGAATATAAATGGCCACTTTCTACCATAATAGTCAGATAAAATACCAAAAATAATTGCACCAATAGCTCTAAACATAAGCACCAAAGTAATACCCCAAGTGATTTGCGTTATATTAACATTTAAAGAAGCTGCAATTTCAGATGCACTAACCAGCACACAAAAGAAATCCATTGCATCTACCGTCCAAGCAAAGAATCCAAGTAAGTAGAAGTTCCAATTCATTGCAGTCATTTCCAGAAGTGCTGGAAATGGATTCAACGTCTGGAGTACTGTCTTATCGGAATGAAGCATTGGAATATCCAATAAGGTTGACAATCTAGTTGCCAAATAAGCACGAATTGATTGCCACGAGAGATCGGGCTTTTCATTAAAAAGGTTGTTCCCAGTGTTGTAATTAACTTGTTGATCATCAGAAGATGAACTAGAAATAGTTGCAGCCATATGGAGAGGTAAGTTTATGTGCAAAGAAAATGATAGAGGGAATAAAGTAACAAAGGACGTTGATCTGGACTACTTTATATGCTTTCAGCGATTGGGGGGGGTAGTCTTATAGTTCTAACTGTTTTCCCGCATCTAAAATATTTTACAGATATTCAATTTCTTGGTGGAGAAGTAGCATGGTGTACTTGTTGATGGTGGGGAACAAAGTGGGGATAAATGATGGGTATAAGTATCTCTTATTAGAACTCCAAATTGAAAGACAGTTCAAATTGTGCCAAGGTGATTCCATTGCATACGTGGGGAAGATCTTTGAGATGTGATTTAAGCTTTAAGGTCAAAGATGCAAACACCCCGGAGGAAGAACACCAGAAGTATCCGAATCGTGAAAGTTTAACTGCTCAACTAGAAGATACTTCTTCAGACTAGTTAAATGTAGTCCATTTAGCTGGATTCTAACCAGTGTACTGAATCAGATCACCGAATTATCAGCGATTGCAAAATGAACTCCGAAGGATAAGAAATTTCCTCTTGGCAGGATATTCAATAAGATGCAAATCAACAAAAGCCAAGGTCTATCACAATAAGCGCCAAAGTATGTTAAAAGCCTTCCTTATGATAAGAAAACCAAAGAGTCACTTTATGCTATCTCTCTTTATCCATTCAACCGATGTTATTGAAATGAAACTGTAATGAGCAGTAGTCATTTTTTCATCCATTAAACCGATGATACATACCCTATTAGCCTTAAAAGATAGAGAAGAATAAAAGACGATAAGATTGCTGGGAATGGATAATACTGCCAAGCTCAATGAAATTGCCTTGGTTTGGCTAACTCCACTTCCTCCACTCCCTCCACGTCCTCCACTTCCTCCATTTGCAAGCGAATTGCATGTAGACAGTACAGTAGTATACCTTTCTACCCATATTTCTCCTCTTGCTAGTTTTTTACAAAGATTGAAGTAGTAGAACGGCATTAAAGAAGAACCTTTTGTTTATTTACCGCTCCGCTAGGGCCCCTACCAGGGGAGGGCAAATTCATCGAGCTTTGTTCCCTTCGGGAAACCTGGTACGTCCAGTAGGGCGAGTACGAACCAAAGTAGAATGCCCAGCACAGATTCCTCGCTGAATAGGCGCTAGTGCATGGCTGTGATTATGATCAATACAATGGGGACAAGATTGATTCATTCATTTTGAGGACAATCCCTCCCAGTATGGCTTAATATACTCTTTGGGGTATATTAATCGGCCAACACAACATCAGAAGGGGTTGATTTACTTTCTACACTTCCCCATGCATTACAAAGTTTTATTTATTACCCCCACTCCCTTCACACTGAAACATCAATTTCATTAAACTTAAAAAAATACCTTGAACGTAATTAAAAGCGTACTAATAAATCAATTAAGAAAATTATAAGATATGGGACGTTTTGTTGAGTGTTTTGTACAATGAAAAATGGCTGCAAAAAAAAAATTGATTCCATCTCTGATGAGTTTGCAGGGAGCCATGCGGCGCGCGCTAGCAAACGGAACAGAGTCGGCTCAGCCAAAAAGGGAGCAGGGCTAGCCGCTCCATGAAGATGCAGTATCCCACACAGTGCAGGAAATCACATCCCCACGTGGGAAAATATATTGTCTTGTGAATGCTAATTAATTGCAGCAAATGGCTGGATCAGAGTTAGGAGAAATACGACATGATGGAATGCATGGACACAATGACCAGAAATGGAAGATCCTAGGAAGATGATCCACATCAATTTTTGAGGATCAAATTCAATCTTGTCGTGGGAACCAATTGGTCTGGTGTGTATTGCTGTCTTCTGCTAGCTTCTGTAGGGTTCTCTATCTGTTTGCCTGTATATTGTAGAATTTTTTTATCAAAACCGTAGGAGGTGTGTGCGACTCTGATTCTAATGTAGCATAATAATAATAAAATATAATAGCCAGTTGCATTGAAATTGAAAAGTCCGGGCTTTACTACCAATTTGAAAATTACACAAAAGAACTAACGGTGGGAGGAGGAAGAATAAGAAACTTTTCAAAAAACTTCCTTATTTGATTTCAGGTTCTCTTTTAGTTTATTTAGTTTAGTTAGAGATATCTATTCTTGGCAGATCAGTAAACCAGAGACCAATCTTAGTACTACTACTACTACTACTACTACAGCTTAATAAAAAGGAATAGAGGAGACTAACTGAAGGTTTTTGAAAAATATCATGGATCAAGATTGGACCAATACGTTTTCGCCGCCAGATCGCTCCGGTGCTATGTTCTTTCAAGAGCTTAGCGATCAGTTGGCTGCTTCTACTACCCCTAATCATCCATCGGTGCCTTTGATGAATCAGACAAGCACAAGTAAATCCCAAACAAGTACACCGAGTAATAACTTTTTAGATCAGGAGCATTTTTATTTACAGCAGAATTATATAGAGACATCACTTTATGATAGCCAGAATGGGACTCCGACACATCATACTCCACTGAATCACACGACACCCAATGGGAATGTTGTTCATCGACACCTTCGTGATAACCAAAATGCTGTGGAAAACCCAAGTACTAATGGCATTTCGACCACCAATAACCATAGTAATAATATCCGCCATCAAATGCATGCACACCATTCATCAGCTGGAGATAATTTTAGTCTTGATAACTTAGACTTTATCTTACCCGAAGAACTTCATTATGAGAGTGGGCACGCGTTACCCCTGCTGAGGAACCCAACTCACCAATCAACTGCGTTCCCTCCAGGGTTTCATCCTCCACAGACACCAAGTATGCTTGCAAACAAAGACAAACCGACAACTGGGGGGCAGATAAATGGTCCTAACGTTGTTACTGCCCCCAACGGTAGTGGAGATGGTGGGTTTGCATCACCAATCCTTCCTTCTCAAAATGATAAGTCTTACAATGAACAACACTTTTTCCACAAACAGCAGTATAAGAATAGATCACATAGAGGTTCGATGGACTCATCTTCAACGACTCCATTTCAACACCATCAACCAACTAATCATATTCGTCCCGATGCTATATTTACTCCGTTGGTATCACCAGCTGTAACTCCAATGGAATCTCAAATGAATCTTAACAAACAACATCAGTCACAGCCTGGCTCAACTATAATTGCTCCAGTGCAAGCAATTTTTGAACCTTTAACCTCACCTGCTCTTAATGCTCAACTGGATAAGAGAAGAACATCATCATCGATGTTTGCCCCACATAACGAAGAAAAGCAAATACAATCAAACAAACGTAAAACACCACATGGTACTCCTATTCTTCTGGCAGTTGGCAGAACAGGTTCTTCAACAAATATTAAGCAATCACCATCAGTGAAGCCGATGTCCGCTTTTGGTAGTACATTTGAAAAATTACCAGAGGCTAGCGTGGATCCTCTGCTGCTGAACAAGACAAGTTTGGAAGGTACTCCAATGTTACCACCACAAGGAAAGAAGATAGAGATAAAGAAGGAAACTCCAACAATGATGGGATTCACAATGGGGAGATTAGCTGAACAACAAACTAATTCAAACAACAACAGTAACAATCACCGCACCAGTAATAATAACAACAACAACAATAGCAACAACAATGATTCAGAAAGACCGAAACCATTGAAAAGGATATCTTACAGTAAGGGACTTACTAAGGTAAATTCATCATCATCTTGTGAGACGTCACCTCTTTTGGCGGCAAATTCTGGTGATTATGATAAAAGTGGTTCTGTTAGTAGTAATGGTACGAAGAAGGGAGAAAAAGGACAACCTACTAAAAAGGCTTCACATAAAGTTGCCGAGCAAGGTAGAAGAAATAGAATGAATGTTGCAATTCACGAATTGGCAACCTTAATCCCACAAAAATATCATGATGAAGTATCAATTCCATCAAAGGCAACAACAGTTGAATTGGCTTCAAAATATATTACTGATTTATTAGAAGAATTATCAAAGAAATAGATTGTACACGAATCGGAAATTAATAATTAGTAAAGTAAGTATTTAAGTGTATACTAGGAAACGAAACAAGTTAATATAGTTTTAAAACATCATCTTCAAATAATATGTAGCAGTAATGGATATCTAAGAGAAGAAAAGCGGTAAAAGAACCAAAAAGGTTTATTTCATGGTATTATTGGATGCAAAAAGGAAATGGACGAGACCGGAATCGAACCGGTGACCTCTTGCTTGCAAGGCAAGCGCGCTACCAACTACGCCACACGCCCTGTTATAAGGTAAAAAATGTTGCGGTAGATTAAGATCGGTCAAATAACTATATGCAGGACATACAACAAAAATGAATTTTAGATTAAAATAACTTATACTTTCAACGCTACGATTTCCAGCTATTCTTTTTAAAGAAATTATTAGTATAGGAGAGTGACGATACCTTATTACCATTTTTAATTATTTGAAAATTTACCACCAGATGGAGGAGATCCCAATTTCATATAAATGTTCTGTATTTCTAGCAAGAATGGCATATACCTTGAAATGTAACTTTTTTTTCGGAGACTAATTACTCATTACCTTCTTTTAGGTTACTATCGGATTTGCAAAATGATATATCTTATCAAAAACTTTTGTACTTTGCTCAGATAAGGAACTTTTCCGATAATTCCTAGTTTATATTTCTTATCACCATTTTTGATAAAAGTATATCAAACAGGTGTGGTTTAAATCGCTAAGACTTTTGTAAAGCCCTTTATCTGGACCCTTAAAACCTTATGTGGAGTACATTCCTTATGAAATTACCTAATCCCACAACTATGAGTCTCTTTATCGTATGTGGTTGCGATAGAAAAAATAAGCCCCAAATAGGCAGTTCCTCTCGATCGTGCAACCATTTATATTTCACAACTTAAAGTGTTCTGAACCATACTAATTTAGCATTGGTGGCATGATTGGTGGTCTGATTAAGTATGTCTATCCGAGTATCTGGGGAATTTTAATTTCATCGATCTACTCCTTATTTGACAACTTCCTTGCTCATTGTGATAAGGAGCTCAGGAATTATACATCGACAATGTAATCGGAGAAATAAACTAGAAACATGGCGGTTATTTCTCTTATAAAATACCCTTAATTTCCCTTAGAAAATGATAAGAATTGGTCAGTACAAATCAACACTTCATTTTCACTATGTCTGATAATGATATCGTACCAGGTACTGTGCACTTGGTGGATTTACAGGGAATCTTGAAAGTCCAGAAAGATAGTAACCAGAAGCGTAATATTATCTTAGTTCCACAACCAACAACCAATCCAAATGATCCTCTCAGATGGAGCCAACCAAAGAAAAAGGCTCAGTTCGCTTTCCTTTTCATGTGGGCATTTCTTCAAGCAGTTAACGTTGCTTGGTATGCCCCTGCTTGGACCTTGTGGACCATAGAATTGGCTGGTGCAACTTTCCCAACGTTAAACAATGCAACTGCACTTTGTTTCTTGTTCTTAGGAATAGGGTGTCTCTTTTTGCAACCAACTGCTTTGAAGTTAGGGAGACGGTTTGTTTACATTTTATGTTCTGTATTAGCCATTATTGCCAACATCATTGGCTCCAGGGCAAAATCTATAAATTACATTTATGCTGCTCAAATTATCGCTGGGTTTGCCGCTTCTCCGGTTGATTCTCTTGTTGAGATTTCAACAACTGATGTCTTCTTCCAACACGAAAGAGCTCAGTATTTATCTTTTTTTATATTGGCATTGTATGCTGGTTCTGATTTAGGTCCTGTGGTATGTGGTTTTCTTGTAGAGACTATGGATTGGAGATGGGGTTACTACCTATTGATTATATTCTTTGCAGTTACGCTCATAATCCAGCTTTTCTACATGGAAGACACAACTTTTGAAAGAGTTGAATCAGATAATTTACAAGAAAATATCGTTCGTCAAATCAAGAGTCATGAAACTATGTTATCGTTCAGTGGTGTAGAAGATCAAGGTAAGGAAGTTAGTAAAGATATTGCAGTAATTGAAGCAAGTGAGATCGATTCTGCCTTGGTTGACGTATCAATACCCATTAGAACATATTGGCAAAGGATGAGACTTATTGAATCTGAATATAACGATTCTAGATCTTGGTTTACTATCTGGTATAGACCATTTGTTTTGATTGGTTTCCCTGCAGTGATATATGGTGGATATGTTTATGGGTCCCAAATGATGTGGTTAGCGTTATTGCAAACAACGCAATCTCAATTGTACCAAGCTCCACCATATAACTTCAAGTCTCTGATAGTTGGCTTAACCAACATAAGCGCATTAATTGGATCTGTTCTTGGTATGTTCTACGGTGGTAAATTTGTTGATTACCTTACCATTAGGCTATCAGAAAGAAACAGCGGTATTTTAGAACCAGAATTTAGGTTATGGGCAATGGTGTTACCAACAATTTTGAATGCAGCTGGTTTATTAGCGTATGGATTAGGAACCGGTTATGGTACCCACTGGTTTATCCCCGTTGGTATTGGCCAATTTTGCGTTGGTTTTGCAAATGGTTCATCTGGTGGAATAACATTAACTTATGTAATTGACTGTTACCCTAATCTTGCAAGTGAATGTTTGGTTCTCATGCTTTTCATTAGAAATGTTTTTGGAATGGGATTCTGTTTTGCAATTCAACCATGGATACAGAGAGATGGACTAAAACTAACATCTTGGTTAATGTTTATGCTCAGTCTTATATTCAACGGAAGCTTTTTGGTGTTAATTAAATGGGGTAAGAATTTTAGAAGATGGACTTCCCAAAGATATTACAAATATTCTGACCCTAATTACAGTAAGTTAATTTAGTTTTATTTATTTAGTTTGAATGAATTTGAAGATTGAAAATCAAACAGGGCAAAATAAACTTTCCGGCTTCTTCATCCTATCGAATTACATTATTATCTTCCTTCAATTCTTACCGATTCAAAGGGATACTGAGTAAAAGAGGGTTTTGTCATTATTCGTTTACTATTTACATTTTTTTTAATAATCTGGCCACCAATCTGGTTCAACAACCTTTAATCCAATTTTCAGTCCATCATTAAGTTCAATTTTGAATAGTTTATTCTTTTCAACTCTACTCGTATTGTACAAGACAAACCCAAGATTGTCTTGAATTGAAAGAACTTTGCCAGCACTTTTATTTCTACTCCGAACTACCTTGCTATTTCCGAATGGTGACGCAACCTCAGCAGGTTCAGATTCGGTAGTATTTTCTTGAACTTCTTCTTGAAAGGGTGTAACTTCCAACCCAGAAAACTCTTCTTCCAGTATTCCCTTAAGTTTTTCAACCACTGGATCGCTTGTATTTAATCTCAACACACCATCATATTGTATTTCCTCTTCGTTACCGGTTATTTCAAAAAATTCAACTGGGAAAATTCTCTTTCTGATCACCCCATTATTAAACGTCCTTATTGTAAGTTCTTGACCTACATAACAACCTTTCTCAAGCGAAAGACCGTTGATAAAGTCTAAATTCGTCTCAAATGGTAAGAGGGATTGACCTACTGGGACATCTTGAGTTTCAAAAAGTCCGTTAAGGTATCTCCTTTGTGTAATGACTTCTTCTGGGATATACTTCTCAGTAAGAGGAAAGCTCTCTTTAAAACTTTCAGAGAAAATTTCTCCAACCAAAGGTAACCCGTCGCCTTCGTCAACAATCATTTTTACCCCAAAGTTGGGGATCCTGTTGTCAATTGACAAACCTACAAGGTTCAACTTGCTGCTGAATACCTCCTGTCTCTCGACAAACTCTCTCGCATTAGTCAAAGCCTCCGTTGGAGTCGAAGTTTGGAAGTAGCGCGCCTGTACCTCTTCTAACCAGTCATCAAACTCAATCGAGTCATTATAGTAGTACAAGGACTTCAAGTTAGTCATCTTCTTGATCTTTACCTTTGAGGTTAGCTTGTGCAATTTGAGCATCGCTACCAACTGAGAATAGTAAACCTCGTCAATCTCTACAAGATAGCTGCAGACCTCATCAGCTGCATCTTTTGAGTTGAAAGGATTTGGATATACAAAGCAATCGTTCAATACTCTACCTTTAGAGTTTAAAAACATCGAATTGAGACCATCTCTCCTAATAAGAATCTTCTGCTCGGGATCGTATATATCTTCGTGCATGACTCCCCAATTCTTATGAATATCTATGAGACCAACCAACTCTTCGTGTTTATTTTCATCAACTGTATGTTGTTTCTTCTTTACAAGCGTTGGCAACATTCGGGTCGTTATAAGACCATTTAAAAACTTGGTGGCATCCTTCCCATTAATCCGAACTAGACATTTTGAAAGTACTGATACCCCAGAAATAGGGACCCCTGTAGACATTCCTATTAAATGTTGTTTGTAAAACAGTGTAGAGGATTTAGTTCTAATATCCAATAATCTATTTTGATGAGATGTATGTCATCAAGACTGCATCTAACTGGTCTATTGGATTTCAATGATTGCGGCTTTTGCTGCAATTTCTTGAACAAGAGCAAAGGACCAATACACCTCTAGTGAATATAAGAGATGGAGTTTGTATAGCTATACCATTTTAAATAGAATAAGAAATGACAACTAATAAGGATAATCTTAGTTGAATGAATTTTTTTTATTTTAAACAAGTTGAGAAATGGCATGGAGTAACATAGAGATTTCATCTTAAGGAAGGACTCTCCACTGGCACATTAAAAGGGAGGATATTTGAATCAGGCTGATATCTCCTTGGAGGTGACTGCTTCAATAGAGCCCCTATCTGATTGAATCTAGACTTGCTCCTCTTTGAGATCCCTACATAGTCCCACTAGGACTGGATTAACGACGGAAAGGAGACAAGTTCAACCAGAGGCACCAGCGGAGTGTCGTGTAATATCTGTGTTCATTTCATGTTTCGGGCTAGAAATATGACCAATGGATACAAACTCATCATATTCGTCCTTACCAGATAGGTGTTCGCGGAGGGTAGAAGAATGTACAAGGAAAGACAAAAGGGGTTACGCTCATAACTGGATTGATGGAAGAAAAAGAAACCAGGGTAAATGGAAGGAGTAATTTTGTTGCTACATAAATAAATACTTTACCCTTAGGAAAACTATTTTTATTTTTTAAATCAAAAATCATATATTATTAATTTACTGGAAACCAGAAATATCTAATTGCTTACCAATCAAATTCCTTGGTTTAGGATCATCATATTGGCTTAAATCACTCAGTGATTCAAAATTTTGAAGTCTGTCTCTGATTTTATCACTAAGAGAAATTTTCTGTTTGATGTCTTCACTAAGTTTTTGTAAATTAGAATGACTGTGATGGTTTGAATGTAACCTAGAATTCGAGGCTGAGTGTAATCTAGATATTGAATTTGGACTTGACGTTGGCAAAGAGATAGAGATCTCAGAATTCATAAACGATTGGTTATGTGAAAGAATGTCTGATCTGGACCTATGATCTAATTCTCCAAAATCAAAATATCCATATCCACCGAAGACATCAAAATCACGACTTTTTTCATTAATTGGTGAGCTCAGGGAACTTCCAGTAATTAGTTGTTGGTCTAAATCAATAGTTAATGGGATTGATTTAGATTTTGGTGATGTGACACTTGCGTCTAATCTTTCCTTTTCAATCTCGACAATCTCTTGTCTTCTCTTTTCAGTATCAGCAACGGCAAACTTGAAATTTTCTTGTCTTCTTAAAATGCCCTTTAATTCATTTACTACAGACAGGAAAGTATCCAAGTATCTTTCGGTTTGCCTGTGTTTTGAGGAAATGGTAATAATAACTTTATCAGAATGAATAATATAACCAATTCCAAACCCTTGGTCAATGGCTGGGGTGATTCCAAAAAGATGCAAGGCTGGATTACCACAATTAGAAATAAGTAATTCCGGTGAAGAAATTTTATCAATAGCAGGGTTTGTGAATATAATGGGGACATTCACGTCGGTGACAATAGGTATCTTAGGGAGGTGAGGATTTAATTTATTTAAATATTCTCTAGCTTCAGTCAGCCTTATACAATGAATCAATGCAAGGAAATGTCTCTGGAATCCCTTACCTTGCATGGCACCTAAATATTGTTTACCATGAATCTCGCAACACTCTTTAAAATTCTTCCACTTAATGGTGGGATCATCGTTTGTTATAAAAGTTTTAACTAACTTTAAAATTGAATCATTTTGAATGGGAATTAATTCAGTTCTGGCATCTCTAAATTTTCTTGTAGTTATTGGCTCTAACGTGTTTACAAGTTTCCCATAAAGGGTGTAGTATGCAATCTGTAACGCAATCTGCAAGAATGAATCAACTGGAATTTGAAACTTTGAGAGTAAGTGAGAATCCAACTTTAATGTTAAAGTCTTGTACTCGTGCTGGTTTATAAGATCAGCCAACCTAGTTTCCAGCAATTGAATTAAATGGAATAATTTAGGAGTCTTATTAATGGTTAATCGTTTCGGTTGAGGCTTTTTAGAAGATTCCGAAGGGGAAACAAATTTAATTGTATTCTTATCAAAAAGCGTGTATTCAGCACCATTAATATCCTTTGCCAATTTTAAAATCAGATCAGTATAAATGTCACTAATATATCTTAAAATAGCAGTCAGATCCATAGAAGCAGATTCCCATACAACCCCGGCAACAGAGTTTGCTGTAACGATAAGTTGAAGTTTATCGTACCATCTCGAAGTACACGATCCAATCTGAATGTTTGTCCCAGGTAAAAGCTTAGATGACCCGTGAGAGATGACTGAGGTCTTTTCTTGGTCCAGTTCAGGTGAATTCAAATGATCTAATACGACAATAAAGAGCGACAGATCAATTGAATGTAAAATTTCCAGATTCGAATTTGAAAGCTCTTTTCTTGCCTTTTTCCACATCCTGAAAGTCTGTGTCGTTACAGAACCAATTGAATTATTTACATTTTCCACGTTATCGATGTATGTAGAAGAGTTTTCAATGATTGATTGCAAAATCATCGATAACTCGTAATCGTTGAACCAGATCGACAGCTCCTCGTTCAACACCTCAAGCTCGTAAAACTGATTGTTGCAAATAATCATGACATTTTTAGAGTCATTGTATTTCTTTATCGTTACGTGGTCGTCTTCGGGGATTCTTGTAGTACCAAATAAATTCTTGTAGCAGTTCATGGTTAATGGGTTCTTGTTCTTCGGGGTCAAGTCCGGCTTCAAGCTCCCCTTACGCAAACTAAGGATAAATTTTAAAGACGAGTTAATCAACAGAGCTGCTCTTTGAGATTGGTTAGGTGGGTTAATCGTCTTCAGGTATGGATCCTCTTCCAAGACCAAGTAAGGGTTTCTCGGTAAAATTTCATTATTCAATTCACCGTAAATACCTGGATTCACTTCATCGTTGATAGAATTTAAGTAGCACGAATGGTTGGGATTTCTTGAGGCGTCAGTTAAATGCTGTTGAATTAGCTTCAAATAATCGTTATTAACAAATTCTTTCGAATCGTCCAATAATGTGGCATAGTCTTCAGGTGATAACAAGGGTTTTAATGCGGACAACAACTGACCAATTGTTGAAGTCAACAGTGGAACGGGGAGATGAGGAAGAGTATCCTCAAAATCAAATGTACTTGCACCCGTCATCTACAAAGAATGGTACTGATGTTAAAAACTTTAAGGAAGAAGAAGAAGAAGAAGAAGAAAGAGAGTTGTCTCAGTATACATTAGTTTCTCAGGTTTATGTAGTCACGTCGCCCCCGCAACCCCGGATTTCGCGAAACTCCTCATATAAAAGGGGACCATTCCAACCCAACTCATCTCTCTCGGTCTTTAACACCAAATCATTTCTTATTGCCCAGAACCACTAAGTATTACTGTATATAACATCCGTGTGTCCATTTCGAAATTGAAAACGAGGGGACACCTTTTGAATTTTCTTCTCACTTAGTCAATGGTATCCAAGAAGTGAGAATGCCAGTTTCTACATTGGAACTCAACTGGGTCTAACGGCTTTATGTTTCATTCCTTTGGAAAATATTTACTAACTTACTGGTAAGGATTGAAGTAATGATTAATAGAGATCATCTTGATGTAATTGTGCTGGGTGGGATTGGCACCGAAGAAATGAAGTGCAATGTCTTGTGGTACCGCTCCGCTAGGGCGCCTATCCGGCGAGGACGATTGCATCGAGCTTTGCTCCCCTTTGGCGAGATTCTATTGTTACTCCGAGTAAGATTAGAAGTACGACCGTAGGGAGCAGAGCTCGATGTAATCCTCCCTGCCGGATAGGCGCCAGCGGAGCGTCTTGCAATAGTAAAACCATATGATTCGGGTTTTCTGACAAATACTCCAATAAGTACTCTGAGAAAGAAACTGAAGTCTTCTGATTACCTATTAGAAGAGATAACTGAAGGAAGTAGAGTTTGATAGAATTATCCTCTCTGGATGGGCCCCAACAGAGCCGTATTGCGATTGCTTCATGCCAATTAATTTAAGTCATTGGGAACAAAAAAATGACTAAAGATTCTAAACTGAAGATGCTAAGCACATTTCTCAGTAAGGTAGATGTTTTCTTGATTTTTTGAATTAAAAGATACTCCCTAATTAGAAAAAAGATTAGGTAGATTCCAATGTTGTCATATGGTAGTTTTTTCTATAATTAGAAATGATATAAAATGTGATAATTTTACCGGGGATTAGAATAAGTTCAATGGTGATTGAAATATTGCATACACCGGAAGAGTTTGGATATCCTGGTGAAAAAGGTTTTTCTTTCAATTGAACTACCCAAAATGATAAAATCTATTTATGGAGTAAAAACAATGGGAGAAAACGGGAGACAAGAGGTTGAGATGGGGATTTAAAGTTTGCTAGTTTCACAGGAACTGGAATTTTTTGATGTCAATTTCATCTTTGAATTATATTACTAATAATGAAGAAACTACATATAAAGAATGTGGAAAGGCGCCAAGAACGCCGGGAAAAAAGATATTGGTCTCGAATCAATCGATAGGGATTATTAGACTTGAAGGAGACAGTCAATCCAATACTTACCCTGCCTCTCTTGTTTGAGTTTTCCTTATTCCATAAACTTGGGTGTAGCGTCATTAGTTGTAAAGCAAATGGTGTTCATATTTTGCAACCACGGAGATAGCACCACAAGAAAATTGTACTAGCATAGAAAATAACCCAATTACTAAAAATAACAACCGGTGACATCATCGTTACAATAAATATTGATTCATAGTTAAAATTGATTTCAATGTATTGTCATTGATTCCATAATGCTTTTAATTTGTTATCATTAAAAGGGTGATAGTAGATTTTTGAAAGACGCTCCGCTGGCGCCTGTCCGGCGAGGACGATTGCATCGAGCTCTGCTCCTCTTCGAGGAGATATAATCTCCCAGTAGGGCTAGAAGTAGAAGTGACCACCGAAGGGAGTCTATCTCCTCGAAGAGGAGCAGAGCTCGATGCAATCGTCCTCGCCGGACAGGCGCCAGCGGACCGTACAACTACGTAATGCATATCATTCATAGAAGACAACATCAGTCAATAGCCTTTAAGAAAAGCTAGCTAACGTTTCCTAAAGTTCGGGCGAAAATTATTCTACTATGATATGTTGTAAGATTTAGAGATAGAGAGATAGAGTGTTACAATGATATAATAAAATTACCATTTTATTATTGTTTAATTTGAATCTATTTAAAAATGTTCCCAAAGTGTAAAATTTGAAATGAATATGGATGGATATATCATTAGTAAAGCCCTTCTTTTCTTAAAATATATCTTCTGTTCCCCCTTTCCTAAAGGTACTTTTTTGTTTCTTTCTTTATGAGTATTTACCCAGAGTTGTAAGTTTCATACCTTGGCTTTGTGGGAACTGAAGTTGATATGCATATGGTTGTTGAGAATGTATTTGTGGTTGACCATACAGCATCTGTTGTGGAGGAGCTTGTGGTGAATGTGATGAAGAAGTTTGTGAGTATGTATGTGATTGTTGGTACTGTATTGGTTGAGGTTGAGGTAATTGAATAGATGATGAGCTACCATTATTTTGAGAAAATTGGGTCATAGGTGGACCGTATTGTAAAATTGGATTAGAAGTGTCGCCAGTGGCTTTGCTTTCCATCATTAATGGTTTGACACATAACCAGCCAGATTCAGTTCTGAAGTGTCTCAGCAAGGCATCACTTCTAGCAAATTTCTTACCGCATCCCCAGAGAGTCACACCGTCCTTTAAGTAACCTTCACACTTGAAGTTCTTTTCTCCATCATGCAAAGCTTCGTGACGTTTCTTATCGTGGGATCTAGCAAACTTCCTATCGCATACGTTACAAGTGTATGGCTTTTCGGTTGAATGGGTCTTCATGTGAGATTTGAGATTGTATGGTTTTTGAAACACTTTGCTACATTTAGTGCATGGGAATGTTTGGTTGAGTTCAACAACGGCAGGCTTAGACTTTCTTCTCCTCTTGAGAGAAGGCGATATCGTGCAGCTTATCAACGAAGAGTAGTCAATTGAATTACTTTTCATTTCTAGACCATTGTGTGAGCGGTACAGGGATTTTGAGTCCAAGTCAGATGCCGGCGAAAGCGGAAAATGGACATCCTTTGGCTGCTGTTGTGGTACATGTTGGAGCAGTGGTTGTTGCTGGAGTTGATGTTGATGTTGATGTTGATGTTGATGTTGCTGCTGTTGTTGTTGTACATGTGGATGAGCGTATATTGGGTATCCCATCATTGGTGGTGCTTGCGTTTCATCTCTCTTTGGATAATCAGCAGCGGGAACTAAAATTGATGGTAAAGGTTTCGACTCATAGTAGTACGTTGGAGTACTCTGAATACTATGACTATTCCCATTATAAATATAATTGTAATCTGGTTGGTGATAGAAAGCCATCGCAAATCAATAATAAAAAAGGAGGAGGAAGTATGTAATAAAAGTTTTAGATAATCAGTCGCTTAAACTTAGACTTTATACCTTGTTAACAAAAAAAGTGGAAAAATTCTTGGCCTTTGAGAATGAGCGCCAAGTAGTATACTAAGAAAGAAAGGTAGGTGTACTGAAAACTAAATCCAGATGATGTTATCAGTGTGTAGTAGTTTGGTTTTGGTGGTAGGTATTGTATTATGAGAGGAGAGCAAAAATCTTAAACAGTAAAAAAGTTCGGGAAATCGACCACACTTTTATAGGGGAAAAAAAAATGTGTCAAACGGGATTTGAAAAAGAGGCTGTGATTGGCTCGCAGACCTTTCTAAATGGGATATCTCCGACACGGTCCGACAATATTATGGTATCGCGACGCTCCCTTATTGGGAGGATTGGTAAAAAAATATTTACGTATATGTCGGCGGCTGGACGAGGGGAATAAATATTGCTGAATTTTGATAAACTACAAAAGGGTTTCAAGTCCCTTACTGAAGAGTTTGTTTTCCGGAAAAGGGGGAAATAGGGATCGTACTACTGGGCATGTGGTGTTTTATGTAGCAAGTGCTGTCCGTAAATTGATGACAGGTTTGAAATGAAACGGATATATAATTTATGTTTTTTTTTGCCCATCAAGGTTTTATTTTATTTTTTTTTTTTTTTGCTTTCTTTTTGGGTGGTGGTTAAGCCTCTGCAATCGATATCCCGCACAAGGCTTTAATACACCGAGCCGTATTGAGACACCGTGTAGAAAGTTTAATATTGAGCGGGGATCAATTTACGTTTACCGCCAGTTGAAGAAGAATGGCAAAAAAGGCTCTCTTCTTTTCTTAAAGCAGATTTTTATTTTGATATCAAGTGGGCAAGAAAGAGGGTAGCTGATGCTCTTTGAGAAAGATCAAAAAGGGTTTCACAAAAGCAGTGTGAGCAATTTATTAATTTATTTTCATAATATTTTAATTATTTTTTAGCCTCGTTTTATGTCTTTAATTTTTTAAAAGTCATAGCCCGTGTCCTAAAGCAGACACCGGATAGACATATTATGAAAACATACTTGAAGGACCATACTAGACTAGTGGCTACCGGGCCGGCCTATAAATAAATAAACTTTATATTTACAATGCTTCAGTCACCGTGGGTAGAATAATTTATAAAGTGGGCTGTGAAGTGGCTTCTACTCGTCAATGGGCTGTGAAATTTCTGTAGAAGAATAGAGGGGCATCTTGAGGCTATCCAGTGGGGTGCTCAATATGGGCTGTAAAAGAAAGAAAGAAAGAAGAATAAACTTCTTTTCGTTCAATAAAATGAAAAAGAAGTTGGAAAAAATGAAAGTAGCCTTCTTTTAAAAATTTTAGTAAAATATCACTATTTTTAAATAATGAGTTTTAAAGTTTTCTTTCTCCAATTCGCTTGATTTTTTTCAAAATAAACTATATAAATTGTGATTTCGCTCCACTGGCGCCTATTCGGCGGGAACAATTGCATTGAGCTTGTCTCCCTTCGGTCGTCTTTCTAGCCCTACCGGGAGTATTTGCATCCTCTTCGATGGGGAGCATTGCTATACGTAATCGCTCTTGAAAGTAAACCAACAATTTTTTTACTACTACATTCTCCACTCATTAATTTTCGAACATTCTGATTCCAAAAACTTACAGCGAACTATTTTTATTCTTCTGCTTCTTCTCTGTTAAAATTCTCTTGTGAAATCAACACTTATAAATTACACTTCAATTTCAACAAAGCCGTCAATGCAATTCTTAATCATACACATGCTTTCGGGCTTTTCCCCACTAAAATGGGAAAAAAAAAAAAATATCCTGATCAAATTACTTTGTTTCTTCAATCGGCAATAAAAAAGTCACCTGTCAAGAATTAAGACTGCAAGGTTAAACGAATAAGGTGTAAACGTGCATGTCTTGATACAAACACTTTTTCTCTGCTGGCATGGCCGGTAGCGGCGCACCAATGTCAAAAATCAAACGGCGATTGGATTGCTAATATGACTAAGAAAAATGACAAATGACGATCCTTTCGGGTTATCGTTAAGAGAGGTGCGTTTTATGTAATCAAAAAATCCGCCTGAGAAAATAATTTATTATTTAATCACAAACCTGGCAGATAACTTTCGTATCTTTTGATAGGTGGTAAACTATCGTATCGTTTGGTGGTTACTATAACAGTGATACCAACAAGATATGATTGCTTTGTTTCAGGTTATTTCACAGAAAAGACCTGTCAAAAAGTTAATCCCTCCAGCATTAAATCCCCTCGCGTGAAATCTATGAAACGATTCCATCTAATTTTTTCCGGATTTCGGTTGCCGGGTATAAAGCTAATTCCGTTTTAAATTATACCAATAGTCATCCAATTTTTTTATAGAAATTTGAAATTTATTTCTTTTGAAACACACTCCACTTCTTCCTCGTCATACTAATTCTCCTGTTCAAAACTGAGATTGAACCTTTCTGCTCCATACTCTTCTAGCCCTCCACTCTGTGATCCAAAGTTCGGGATATCCCAACCCTTAAAAAAATACCTCTCGGAAATCTTGAAGAAACTCCTGTCAACTTTTTTTTCTTGAAGTAAACCTTTCTGAGCTAATATTTCTCAATTGGTAATTTGACAGTTTGTGATACGTTCTCTTTAGTTACTGCTCCGTTCCCTAGGGACGTTTGCATCGAGCTTTACTCTCTTTCGGGGAGATTTTACTTACTCCGACAAAGCGTAGAAGTGTTTATACTTTGTCCACAGTTACCTTGTCCGTGACGTGCTGAGTCATCTAATTTATCATATCAACCAGATACTTCCCATTTCAATGAATAACAAACTACAGACTGTTTGGTGGTTATTACTTGTGGCTCAACTTTTCTAAAAAGTTGGTAAACCAAATTCCAATCACCCTACAACGAGCTTACTCTATAGGAATATCAGACGGTCTTGTCGTTCTTGATTTGTTGTGTGTATTTTTTTCTATTAATTACCTTTTCCTTTCCATATTTTTGGCAACTATCGTAAAGATCAACCCAATACAACATAAAATAGTTGTATATGTAAATCCAATAAAGTATCTTGGTTGATCTCTGGTATCCCAAACAAAAATTGGAACCCACGCACCTGTCACATATGCCAAAGTGTTTGTAATTACAACCACAAAGTTTCTCTTTGCAGTATCTCTATGTAATAGTCTATTAATCCAACTGAATATTTGTGGTTGTGCAAGTGACAGGGGTAAAATAATTAAGATATAACACCCCCAGTGGATAATTCTAGGGATATCCCACCATGCCAATAAAAGGCACCCGATCCCAGTTAAAATAAAATACATGCTAATAAACACGTAGTTTAGTTTACCCTTGCCAAAGTAATCGCCAACAAGTGAGATAATGACTGCAAGTACAATCCCTGCCATGGATGCTATTGACGGAATGATATTATAACTCGATGAAGGTAATCCCAAATCATACTTAAGCCATGTCTGGAAAGTAGGTTGGCCATGACAGGCGGTAGAATTGTTAAATGCTAGGAAAACAATTGGGAATACCCATATATGCCATGTTTTGAAGAAATGTCTAATATGTCCACTGCTATTACTACTGCTGCTTCTGGAACCACTATACCTTCTCTTCCTTTCTAACGCAACTAGCTTATCTTGAGGGCTAAAGTAAAATGTATCCATCGTTTGGGGTGTATTTGGTATAACAAGCATAGTGTAGATTGCAATGGGAAAGGTCATAAAGCCATCCACAAGAAACATGTACTGAAATCCCTCTAGCTTATCTCTTCTATCATTGTTACAGTACTGTAATATCACCTGCTGAATTAAAGGGCTGATTGCACCGGCTAAACTAGAACTCACACCAAATAACGTTGATCTCTTGGCTATTTCAGTGCTTGAGTAAAAAGATCCTAATATAAACTGAATACCGGGAAAATAAGCCAGTTCGGCCACTCCAACAACAAACCTTAAAACATATAATCTGCTCAACAGTGTACAGTAAATTTGCAAAATTGATAAAACACCCCATGATACTTGCATTAAACCAAGATAGTGTCTAGCGCTAAACCTTGTCATTAACATACTTGAGGGTATTTGGCCCAATACATATCCCAAGGTCCAGCTGGATAGTAAGTAGTTGTACTGGTTTTTATCCATGGAGTAGTACTCATTCATACCATTTATGTATGCCACTGAAATGTTCAGCTGGTTTATTGTCTTGATAAAATATCCTAGCATAGATGAACTTAGCAAGAAGAAATCCAACTTTGTTATAAACTTCCTTTCAATTGGATGCTTATCTAGAGAGTCAATAAAGAAGTGTTTCCATGAGTTCTCAGAAGAGGTAGATGATGATCTTTTTTTATCTATCAAAGGTGATTCTTCTGTATCGGTAGACAAATCAATATAGCAAGTTAAGCCAGTATCAGTCATGGTATAATGCCTTTTGATTGACATAGTAACTGCTTGTGTGATTCAATGTGATGTCTGTCCCTTTTATAATGATCTACGCCATAGTTTATGTAGCCACACTTTGATATTGCATAGTCTTTATAAATACTATGCAATTACACTCATCGTGGAAGTACAAGGTAGCAAATAGCAACAATATGTAATAGATATGTAAGGGAAGACTCCTAGTTGGACATTCCCAGTTATGACTTGCACCATGGGTAGATACTAGCTAAGAAGAGAGACTACCGCGAGAGAGACACCTTCTTTATAAGTCTAACATTTCCCCCGATAAGGGCAACAGTGCAGAGCCGCAATAAGTAGACTAATATTTAAAGGCGTCACCAACACTCCACAGCCCCTATCATGGGAAAAGTACTGGCAGAGCTTGCTTCCCTATCAACTGTCGAGTCCTATTAGGAGAAGTTGAATTGAATTAGTAATCCACCATTAATGTTAGGTGCGCACTGGCTGCCAACTGCCATATTGAAAAAGTGGAAATAGTGGGCCCGTGAAACACCTTACACTTGTAGCTACTTAGAGAAAGAACCTCTCCTCGTTCTAGTTGAGCTTCGCTTGTTTGGAAAGCATAAAATATATTAAAATTACTTGCTTCTAGCAAATGTATACACAGTGTCCCATACTATTTCAAATACGAAATCATCGTCCCAGCCCATGGTTTCTTTAAGCTCATTGATAAATCTATCTGCTACATCTTCATGGGTATCTCCAAACTTTTTAACCCATGTATGGTAAGCACTCCAACTCTTTACGTAACTTTTCATTCCGAGTAAGTTCACCTTCCTTGAAATATACAAAGGAGTACTCTCAGGTGGATTGTCTCTGGACGCATGGTACTCTTGTCTAACTACATCGGTAAATAAATCTTTAGGTACTTCAACCTCCTTCAAAAGAGTTCTAAGAAAGTTTCTACCTGGTTGTTCCCATGAAGGTCCCATATACTTATCCCACGATACACCGTCAGATTCTTCAACGTCATCTCCGTAACAGTACTTATCATAAAGTTGATTTGCTTGTGGAAAATCTACGAAGACGGGATCTTTATAAAACCAGTAAGCTAAAGTTCCTCCCTGCTTCAAGACTCTGTGGGATTCTTTGAAGAATTTGTCGTGGTCAACCCAGTGACAGCACTCAGCACCAGTCAAGAGATTCACCGAATTTGGATGAATTTCTTTGGGAGATTGCTCAGCAGGACCGACAAGAAACTCAACCTTTCCAGTCATCTTATTGGTTTTGTTACACTGTTCAATCATGGTTGAAGAAAGATCAGTTCCAATAACCTTTTCGAAGTAGTTCGCAAGAGTAAAGGTAACGAATCCTGATCCACAACCAATATCAACTGCTAATTTCTTATCACTATGTCCCTTTTCATGGTACTCGATTAAAGCTTGGTAGAATTGGTCAGGATAAGTAGGTCTTGCTGAATTGTAGCGATCAGCGTCAAAGGATTTGTCAGAATAAGTGGCCATCGATGCGTTAGAGAGATTTTGACTGTCTATTTCAATATTTAAATTAGATGACTTTGCGGGCAATGAAAGGGTCTTTTATAGTTTATACATTTAACGTAAGCTACGTTTGTGCGGGGTTCCCGATTCAGGCCCGGTTTCGGAGATTTGTTTGTTATTCTCTAATCACGTGGTGTTGGTTGCAAAACACCAACTTCTTCACATACATATATTAAAATAAAGGAAGAAACTATACCAATACTAATACTATTATATATAATAAGACAATTAATTATTCTCATTTGTTGAAAGTTGCTACTTTTGCTTGGGTTAATGCGGGCCTGCCTCAATAACTTCCCATGCAAAATGTCACTAGGAGCATCCGTTTACCAATGTATTTTTGGGGAAAGAAAAACCAGCCTCTTCCCACTTTGTAAAATTAACATTTTCGTATGCTGGTAAATGATTATTTATGTAGTCAAATGTTGGAAATCCAGGAGGATCACAAGTCAAATTTATTGTATCATTTGGTTGGTATAACCTTACATAATCAACACTCATTGTTACTGGGAAGTTAATTGAGGTCCAATCTATGTACGCCCAGTTGTTAGACATTCCTAGATTCATTATTATCGACATTGGCTCTTTCGAAATTCTTCTCCAGCCAATATTTCCATTGGGTGATAAAGACCAAGAGTGAACTGTAAGTGTAGGTTCACCCACATACCAAGTAACATATCCCAGATTGTCATCATTTAGGTATTCAAATCCATATGTTTGAAACGCACCCACCCCATGTTCATACCAATTAGGATTCAAAGTAGTTATCCCCAGTACAGCCTGCTGAAAGGGTCCACCTGCATATGTGTTTACTGTTGTAATCGAATTGTTATAAATTTGAATAAAATCATAATTGGGCATATACCAGATATCCATCGGGGCAATTTGAATTGACTGCGAAGCCACTCCTAGATGCAAATTTGAATCCACTTCTGCTTCTATAGCATCAATCTCTGGTGCTCCTCGTCCAGTCCCAGGATTGGGATGGTCCTCGTTTTTACACGTGCAACTATTTAATTTTTGACCTGGTAGATAAGAAATTCCATCAGGTGACGATTGGTTGGGAGTGATGCCAGCATCACATGAATCGTAAGAATATGGCCAAACTCCATCAGTAGTTGCTAAGTATCCAGGTCTACCTAAATTCCCCATTGACCATAACCCAGGCCATAGACCAGAAATCTCACCATAATTGGGTAATCTAGCAGAAAACTCTAACAACCCTTGGGTAAAGCAAAATTTATTCCAACTTTGCAACATTCCTGACCGATAAAATAATCCATGATTCTTATAAGCATCCATTCTAATATTTAAAGTCCCATTTGAAGTAGTGACTGCGTCAGGGTCGTACCATTCTAAATCTTTTGTAGCACCATACCAAAGATTGGCAGCTGTCCAGTATTGATCATCACCTTCATAGAAAGTTCGGCCTTCGACGCTAAACTCGTCTGAAAATACTAATTGCCATGTGTCACTGCCCAGGGCAATTTTCTTGGTATGTGCCTCTTGGGGTGTATCTTCATCAACTAAACCTCTTAGTGCACTCAAAACAGGATATTGATAGTAGGTTAATATTTCTGGACCAAGGATAGGAATCTTTGGATACACAATGTGTACATTGCTGTAAGTTAACACTGGAAGAACTACAAAGACAGCAATAGCAGCAAAAAATAAGCCAATTATTCCCAAAAAACCACCCAATGACTTTCTGTCTAGGTTTTTCAAGTCATAAAGAAATCTATTCTTATCGTACTGAGCATCCTTTATTGGATCTGGGTTGTGTAAGTAATCATCAAATTCCTTTTCTTCAATACGAAGTGGAAACAACGAAGTTGGGTACCCACCGAAGGGGCTGGAGTCAAGTATTCTTTCAAGCTTCTCTTTTGATATTTCCGGTTCGTCTGATGCTTCTTTTGCAAGCAGTGATTTAGTTTCGCCAACTGCAACCGGATTTATCCCACCTTTCACTCGGTAACCCATCAACAGTAGTGAACTGGACGAAACTACTCTCGAACCAATTTTTGATGGGAACCTATCGTATTCTAACGGCTTCTGAATTTGGGCATCCTCCAAAGAAGAACTGCCCTGTGATAATAACAAATTGGAGGTTGTACCATTTGGTGAATAGCCGTGACCTTGATAAGATTGTGAAGGAGTTGAAGAAGTCGAATCACCATAAGGGTCATATATCCCTAGCTCTCCCGAAAAAAGCGGGTTATTTGGTGTTAAGTTACGAACCATTCTCTTCGACGATGGATAATAATAACTCACTAGTTTTCCCCTTCAAATAATGTCTGAAATGGTGTTTCTCAAAACGGTTACAGCAACCATTAATACCTGCAGGAGAGGCTATTGTTTCTTGTTTCTTTATGACTTAAATTAATTGATTGTCTAATTCCTTTCATTTACGGCGTTTTCTTTAATTGAATTTTTCCGCAAGTTTCTTAGTAACCAAACCGATAGACCCAATACTATGCCGATAGTGTAGTACTAGTTTCATCTTTGCAGCACGAATTCCAGCGTTCCAGTGGCTTGCATGCCGCTTAGATACGCACATAAAAAATATATGTACTCCGGAGCGGCTAATTGTGAACAAGTTAGGAAGTGATTACTAAACATCAAGATAACGGCGGAATAATAACCTGATAATAGCATCAACTTCATTTTCATTGGCTATTTTTGTTGCTTTTAGCTTAGTTCATTGTATGGTTACTATAGTAGAATACTATAAAAGCTTACGCTTATTTTCAATAATAACAACTCCGAACGAAAAGGCTGCAAAAAATATCAAAAAGTCAAATCACTTCCCTCAACCACCAACTGTTCTTCAACTGCAATCTGTTCAACATTCTTTAATATTTCTTAGATTTTTTACTGTAGTATTATTCTTCCGGTTTGGAAACTATCGGTATCTTACGGGAATCAATGTCTTCTCGTCGATTGCGCCAAGCCCGAGATTAATCTGGGCAAGATCAGACTACTCAGCGAACGGTACTCTTTTATGTTTTCATTCCTTTTAAGAGATTCTTACTAAATGACAAAATAATCTTAGATGTGCTGACTAAAGAGTAATGCTTGAGCTGTAATTGTTCTAGTGATTTTGACAATAGTGACATATCAAGTAATGACCCTTTTTTAAAGCATCTTGTTTTACCACAATATATATATTACATAAATGAAAGGAAATGACAATGAAAATGAAATCAAATATTGATTCTTACATGGAATAGAAAAAATAAATAACAATGATATTAATCTAGTGGTAAATATAAATATATATGAAAGAAATGGAAAAAAAAGGAAATCACGCAAAACGACTAGTCGTGTGATCAATCTATTAACTGTGTATTCAATATAACTCGAAGAAAGTCAAATTTAAAACACTTCCTGTCCCATAATCTGGTATTTTCATCAAATTTACGTTGTTCAATTGCAGAATTTAACTCTTCCGGATTAACTTCATCAATATTAGGAGGTTCACACAATTGGTTAACATTATCGATATAAACTAAAATTTCCCAGTCTAAACCTTTGTATGGACGAAACTTACTCCAAATTGGATCGCTTAAATAATTGATGACCTTAGCATTGACTATTGCATCGTGAATTCTTAGAATTTTATAACAAACACTTGAAATTTCAGCTTCTTTGAAATCACGCCTGTTCAAATATAATTCTGAATATTTGGTACAAGCATTATATAAATCAGCAAAATATTTTTGGTCAAAAGTAATTGTTTGAATATGTGGTACTTTTTTTAAAAACTTCATTTAACATTTCCAACTTCTCTTTACTAAAATATATTAAAACATTGAAGCACCTTTAGAAAGTACTTTATCACCATTAGGATAGATTCGAGTTTAATAACTAAATTTAGTATGTCAATATCTTGATTTCCACGAAGGTGAAAATGTAATATTGAACTATTTGACATTGCAATTCTCCACATAAGATATTCACTGTCCTTTCTTAAAAGATCATCATCATCAAACTTATCAAAAAGTTCATAGACAGAACATCTGTTGCTCAAAATCTTCACTGATTTTATACCAACATTCATCGAGATAACCTAACGTAAATGGATCAAAAGAGCTAGCAATACTATTAAATGTCACAGTCTTTCTAAGGATTTTTTTTCCATCCAATAATTTTAAACATAAAAATTACTTTACTTGCATTTTCTTATCATGTTCATTCTCATTGAGATATATCTTCTGAATCAAGATAAGTTTTAATAACAATCAATATATCATCATAAAGTAAGTTTGCAATCATGGCCTTATAATATCGTTCAATTATTCAAACCCCACTGACATTGGCCAAATATTTGTTTATATACTTTGAAATTAATCCAAGATTTTTTATCTCTTCCCAATTCCAATCTGACAGCCAGTCATTTAAACTATGTACCTTGTCACATAAAGCTTCTTCATCATGATTAACACAGATTTCTTCTTCATTTTCAGATTCTTTTTCATCATCTTCAAAAAATTCTTCTTCATCTTCATTTTCAGATTTTTCTCCATCATTTAATTCATTAGTTCTACCCAGTTTAAGCATTATTGCCGCCCTTATTTTCTCGTCCTGAACTTTTTATCAATTTTTATTAATAGATAAAAGGTAGTCTCAAACGTTTTACTTAAACATTTTAAAATTCATTTTGACTCCTCTTTTGAAGACATATAAATTGACAAATTTGGCTCTAAAGTAAATAATTGCAAAAGAATACGACTAAAACATGGAATTCCCATAGTTTTTAAATGTTTGAAACTTTTATATTATTTCAGCACAATTTTTGCACCCAACATGTTTCATGTAGTTTCAGAAAATAAAATAATGAAGAAAAGAAAACATGAATAGTCCAATAAGCACGATGAATCTCTCTACGACCTCCATGTAAAGATATTTAACTATGAAGGTTCAGTATATTTAATAGCTTTCTGATCATTTCATAGTCGTCTTGTAAGAAAGTTCAAATCATTGGAATATTTTCAAAGGTACTGATTTGTACAATAAAATTAGTTGAATATATTACATGAGACGGAAGTTGAAACACCACCTCGACTCAAAAATCCAATGAAGTCTTCTAAATCTGAGAATAATTTCAATGAATAACTGAATGAATAATCTTTCTTACTCATTATCACACTATTTCATTCAAATATCATTGAAGTATAACATTCCAATGCCAATTAACTTGTATAAAAATGGTGGTCTTCCCCTGACAGAGGCCCTAGCGGGGCGTTACTGCTGGCCATGAGAGCGTTGAAATATGAGAAGTGTTAAGACCTGAATGATTATCTTGGGTGGTGCTTAAATATATTCCGGGGTTATTGAATAAATCTGTAGCTGTGTTAGGTTGAAATTGTATATTCTCGATGGAAGCTACCTACAATTTTACCATTTTCATTTCTATGGACTTTCTTATCAAATTCTCTGTTAGCATATTCGATACCTCTAGTCTTCACACAATAATCATAAGACAGACCGCAGCTTTTGCAATAAACTTTTCCATTATTACAGTATCTCCAAGATTTTGTATTGGTAATGCTGCAACGGTAACATCTTCTTGGTTCCTTGTTTACAATATCTACGTTTGTAATATTCTTATCGGAGTCGAAAGCGGGATTGACAACAAGTGCAGTTTTAAGACCAGGCTCAATTGCAATTGGCTCCAGAGTCACAGATTTGATGGAGGTCCCATCATCACCATCAGGCTGTAATAAAACTCTTTGAACTGAATTGGGAAACTGTTCAAATACATATGTACGTGGTGTTGGTGGGGTTTGTAGCATAGCTGGCGGTTGCGGTTCTAGTTGATTAAGTTCCCTAATCTTTTCTCTAAGCTCATGAAGCTTGAGTTGATGTTCGAGTTGACTGACTTTAAGTTGCTTTTCATACTCTTGTTCTTGAATTTTGAGTTTATTCTGATACTGTGTTTGCTGAGAGACAACCAATTGTTGATACTTCTGCTCTTCGATGGATACTTGAAGTTCAAGCTCTACAATTTTAATTTGATTTTGAAACTGCTTGCTTTCATTAGAAGCAATGCTTGAATGGAACATAAGGTTATTTATGTATATACTATTAATTGTAACTATAAAGAAACAATGTAAATGTATATATACACATATGTATATATAAGGGGTATGATATAGATCTAATGTGGGACCCTCGTAAATCTGAAACATGGCTGCAAAAAATGATTACAATTCTCTCTGAAAAAGACATATAAATTCTAAGAAATTACTATAGATTCTACTCAAAGAAAATAGTTCCTTATCGTCCAGTTGTCTAGATCTGCCTCAAGTAGCAAAACCCACCTTTGTCTATTGTGCGAGGATTATCGTAATTGAGCCTGTTTGTTTAGTTTACCAATCCATACAGAAGGCTGAAGAAGGCAGTATCATAAATATAATCAAATCTTGCACTTAAAGTGGTTCCATAAACTCTCTTCACTTAAACTATGGCCACCGTATTTTTCAATTGGAAATCGTTCATTTGGAACAATTTTTCCTTCCTATTCAATACATACTACAATTCGTTACTTTAAAGATAAATTATTTTTATATTTTATTGAAAGAATCCCATTGCCCTCTCTGTCCATGGTACAAATATAAAGAATTAGAAGTAATCGCCTCTGATTTCGTATTTCAAAAGAAAGTAAAAATTATTATTATTATTATTAGTGGTGGTGGTGGTGGTAGTACTATTAGCATATTATTATTATTATTATTATTATTATTATTATTATTATTATTATTATTATTATTATTATTATTATTATTATTATTATTATTATGGATTATTAATTTGAATGTTCTGGGATTTATGGAAGAAATCTCCTCCCCATAGGGGAGCAAAGCTCGATGCAATCGGCCTCCCCGGGTAGGGGCCCTAGCGGAGCGGTCCTCCTAAGCAGCTTAATATTTATTTAAACTTATAAATTGGTCCCCCACTCCAATAGTCCCTATCCCAGCAAGAAAAAAAGGCAGCGTTTTTTTTTTTTGTTATTGTTATTTACTCCTCCTTTTTGTCATCCTTTGACTTCTTTTGCTTTCTGTTAGCCAAAAATTCTTTATACTTTGTCAAGGTAATGTTATGCTGCATGCTCTTGTATTCTTCAACAAACTCATATTCAGTAGTGAACATCTTGTCCCAAATGGTGAAGAAAGGTTGTGAAAAATTGTGCTTAATACCCCATATTTGGTGGTGGATGTCGTGGTAGATAGAATTGTTTGGGAAGATAATCTGGAAGATATCGTATGGTAATCTGTATCCACAGTGGTCGTCCACGGTCTTCATGGTGGCAAAAGTGTACAAGAAAATGGTTTCTCTGGCAGTGAGGGCAGTAACCATTCCAGCAATACCAGTTCCAAGGGTGTCCAAGAGGAACCCTTCAACCGGGTCGTTGTAAAGAGCACCGTACGCATATGGAACGTACAATCTGTGGTGTCTAGAGTGGAATCTCTTGTAAAGTGCCTTGTTCGTATGCATGAGCCTGTGTAACCAATACTGCCATGTATCAATGAGGAAGATAGCAACCAGCATTCTAAAAAGCGGCCACAAGTAGGTGTATATAAACCAAACACCCAAGTCCGGCACCACGTCAGGGATATACTTTCTGATCTGCCACATCTTGAACAACTCGTGGCCAACTGTCGATGGTGGGTCAATCTTGTAAACACAGTACCCAACGACGGTCTGAATAATATGCTGTACCAAAACATCGTGAACAACCTGGCGCAAAGTAACCTTGTTTCTTGACAACTCCTCCGTGGACGGATGGATTCTATACTTCTCTGCCAACTCGTAAACGTCTATGATATGGAAGAAAGAAGCATAACTCCAGTAAGCAACAACTGGAACAATTAATGCTAAGACCCCATCGGGAATTCCGCTTACTAGCGAAGGCTTCAACTGCGAGAAAACTGGCGGTGCCGCCTTCTGCGATATCATCGAAATGTTTGCCGGTGGGAAGTATTCCCCTAATATTTCACTAGCCATATCTATTTTGTATTACTTTACTTAGCTTATTTCCTTTGCTATGCTATGCTGTGATGGTGATATTATGATTATGATGATGATGAGTATATATTTGTTTTCCCACTTTTTTTTTGGCTCGAACGCGCGACCTTATATTAAGTATGATGATGCCAAAGAGATCACGCGCTGCCGATGTTTCTCACTCACTCTTCTCTTCGTCTATCACTCCATCAATTTTCAGTCAGGTGGTTTCTTTAATCTCTTACGTAAACCCTTTTATTCCTCTTCCTCTTCTTTCTTTTCTTCTTCTGTCATCTCTTCACCTTCTTTTGTCCTCCTTTCCACGACCTCGTGTTTACCTTTCTTCCCATATTTCCCCTATTCTATCTATACGTAAATCATGCTTGCTACCATTTTATATACAGTACCAATATTATTAAATATTGTATAATTAACTACATATAAGATAATGAATAGAAAGACTAGACTATATTGGCTGACCAGTATCTTTGCTTGAAAGCAATTCTTATCTCCCCATATGGTGTACTACTCCTCGAAGAGGAGCAAAGCTCGATGCAATCTTCCTCGCCGGATAGGAGCCAGCGGAGGGTAATGCGATTACATGGATATACATTATAAAATACTTCTGACTCCCATAAGACCGTTCTTATTCTTGTTCTTATAAGTTTCTTCTTTTTACTTCTGTCTTCTACACATTTTTCATTTTTATGTTAATTGATTTTGGTACTAGTTTTTTCTTCCTATTTTTGATTATTTTCGTTTTAGCTTCATTATTCAATTTACTATTTAACTGCTATTTTATGCACATGGAATCATTTAATAATTATCCATTAAAATACCATCAAAAGTTCCCAATAAGTTATAAAAACCATTAAAGTTCAATACATTACATCTTATCCAACCTATTCAAAATACTTTTCTTCCAATATTTATCAAGTATATTCCATTATTCTATGAATTCTCTGTTAACTTGGGCTTATAGTAAAACTGGGTGAATATTATCATCCTTGCACCCATACAAATTTTACAGAAAACCTCCCCTGTATATGGATTTGTAGTTTAAATAAATATAAATTCAACATTCACCAAACTGATGAAGAATAAGCCCAATACATTTAAGAATAAATAAGAACACAAAGATGTCGAAATCATCCAGATTTTCAGGAGATGATATATGGAAGAACAATGTGGAGAAAATAGTAAGTATAGTACAAAAATTTTATGACCAACAGAGAAATAAAGACGTGAAAACAAACATTGACAATCTTGACAATCATGGGGCCCCAAAAAACAGAACCTTCAAATATAATAAGCTCACACGAGATGTATATAAGTGGAGTTATGTATTCATAACGAGTCAATAGGTTGAACTCCAAGTTGATATTTTAGTATGCCACGATATTTGTACCTATGCTCCAGGACTTTTAAAAAGGAAGGAAGGTGCATGAAATCGTATTGTTTGGAAAAGAATAAAGAAGACAAAGATGATCGCAAGACGCTCCGCTGGTGTCTATCGGGCAACGACGATTGCATTGAGCCCAGCTACCTTTGGTCGATACGTCTAGCCTTAATTTATCTGGAAATGTCACCTTGAAGAAGCAAATATATATGTATTCGCCCTCTTTGGATTGAGAAAAAGCAGGGAGTAGCCACAGAGGGTAATGAAACAGTGAAACTACGCTAGTTGCATATACAGCGAAGACAAATGAGTTGTATTTTTGTTGGAGAATTTTCTCGATAAGAACATGTTCTCTAAAGAAGATTTTACTAACAATATTTTTTTTAGAATTCTGAACTTTTCACACTTACATATGGTTCAGTGGTGGCACAATTGTGTAGGGATTTAAACAATAATTATACTGAAGTAAACCAACAACTAGATAAAATGGGATATAACATCGGATTGAGATTAATTGAAGAGTTTCTTGCAAAGACAGGAGCCCAAAGATGTCAATCATTTAAAGAAACAGCTGAAATGGTGTCAAAAGTTGGTTTTAAAATCTTTTTAAACATACAACCAATTGTAACAAATTGGTCACAAGATGGTAAGACATTTTCATTAATAATTAACGATAATCCATTAACTGAATTTGTTGAATTACCGCAAAGTTCAACTTCTGGTAATGAATTGTGGTATTCACAAATTTTATGTGGAGTACTCAGGGGAGCTCTTCAAATGGTTCAATTAGATGTGGAATGTTGGTTTGTAAAAGATTTATTAAGGGGAGATGATTGTACAGAAATGAAATTGAAATTAAATAAAATATTGAAAGATGAGGTTCCTGCTGGTGAAGATTAATACATATCATATATATCTAAATATATGAAATAACAAAGAGCTCTAAAGAGTCTTTTTTATGAAGACAACTTAATATTAAAAGAAAAAAAAGTACTTACTTGTGTTAAAATAAGTTAGCTATTCTTTGTTCTTAGAGCGTAAGCACCAGTGGAGTGTTTTAATTATACCTCTGAAACCTCTTTTATTTACCTTTTACCTCTTCTCTAGGCTCCATCTTTGCTGTCGGGCTACTACAAGGGATACAATTACATATTATATGTTTGTCATTTATAAAAAAGAAATGGCAAAAAAAGAAAGCCCGATGCGGGGGTCGAACCCGCAACCTTTTGATGACACTCTATTAAGAGTCAAACGCTCTACCGATTGAGCTAACCAGGCCACTTTCTGAACGTTATTTTTTCCGAATTTATATGCCATAACGTCTAAAGCCCGTTTCCAGGGCTTATAACCATTCGATATATCAAAATGTTTGAAAGAGAAAACTAGAGATAGCCTCTTATTTTTAAGCAATAAAGTCCCCAGTAAAGAATCTAAAATGTTGTATCATCTAAATCACTCATCAAAGTTATACAATTTTATTTATTAAATTTAAAGTAGTAGAAATACGTGTTGAAGCATTATATATATTATGATAGCTATGTCCCACGTGATTATGTATAATTTGAGTGTTTATGGCTGAATTATGTACTTTCAATTAGAGGTGTGTATCTCCTCATACATTCAAAACCAAAAAAGCAGTAAAGAGAGAGTTCAAGTTCTTGATATATACTTGTACTATTCCATTGATGGTGGGGTGGTATTTATTTGTCTACTTGTCAGATCATACGCAAATGGTGTAGCTATACGAAGGAAAGGAAACACCTAAATATAATATACCGAAAACTCCAATCTTAAAAAAAAGGAACATAGAGAACGATCAGCCGGAGCAGGTGATGTGATCCTGTAGCATTTTGATTATAATCAAAGTAAAATTTCTATCCAAAATTCATTCGTTAAGGGTCCTTGATGGTTTAATTAATTATTTTTTAGTTTTTCCGGACCGCAACCCTATATAAAGCTTGAATCATTCCCCATAAAATCTTTCTTTCTCCTCGTTAGTTTTTTCTTTGCCTTCGTCTTTTCTAGCTCACCATAACTTCAATGATTCACGACGACGATCATAAGAGTTCTCGCTCTGAGGATATCGATGCAAACTTCTTGCTTAATTACTTCCACATCGTTGCTTATGACTTCATCCTCTGGATATTCAGTATGATCATACATACTTACTTTAGGGATATCGAATCAAGAGGGGTTCAGTTTATTCCTAAAAGTGGGCCAATTGTTTTCGTTATAGCACCTCATGCAAATCAATTCGTTGACCCTTTGGTGGTCATGAGTAAGGTCAAGGAGCACGCTCACAGAAGAATTGCTCTCCTTATTGCTGCAAAGTCTTACAGGCTTAAGTTTATTGGTACCGCTGCTCAGTTGACTGGGGCAATTCCTGTTGAAAGAGCACAGGATCTCTTAAAGACTGCAACTGGTACCATCAAGATCGATTCTTCATTTGATGATGAAACAACTATCACCGGAATTGATACCAAGTTTCTCTCTGAATGTGAGGTCAAGGGGTTGATTGGTTTACCCAGTTCATTGGCTTCAGGGCAAATTGTATCCATTGAATCGGACACAAGGTTAAAAATTAAGAAACCATTTGCTCTGAAAGGTTCAAAGAAAGCAGCAAAAATTTCGGAACTCTTAGATGAAGGGACTCTGTTCAAAGTTGCTCCACATATTGACAATGATGTGGTTTTTAGACATGTATTCAAACATCTTAACTCCGGGAAAGTCTTGGGAATTTTCCCAGAAGGTGGTTCTCACGATAGACCAAGTTTGCTCCCCTTGAAAGCTGGGGTTGCCATAATGGCCCTAGGTGCTTGGTCCACATCAAAAGATCCTAACTATAAGATTAACATTATCCCCGTTGGATTAAATTATTTCCATCCTCATAAGTTTAGATCGAGATGTGTTGTTGAATTTGGGGAGCCAATAGTTGTTGACAATTCTCATTGGGGTCCACAATACGAGCATGATTCTAAGAAGGCCATTGGTGATTTACTTGATGTAATAACGAAGAGACTATCAACGGTGACAGTTTCTTGCGAGGATTATGATACTATGATGGCGCTTCAAGCAGCAAGAAGGCTTTTCACTGCCAGCAACCGTGAAAATATTCCGATAAGTATGGTTACAGAGATGAATCGAAGACTTATAAAGGGTTACGAGAAATACGTGGATGATCCCGATTTAATTTCAATTAAGGCCGAAGTTAGTCAATATAATAAAAAGTTGAAGAGTATGGGATTGCATGATTACCAAGTCACAGATCTTACTTCTTCAAACAGATTGAAAACCTCAGTGATGTTCATTGAAAGGTTGTTTAAAGTTATACTTTTCTTTGGGCTACTGTTACCAGGTGTTTTTCTCTTTTCACCAGTTTTTATTGTAGGGAAGCATATATCAAGAAAGAAGGCTAAAGAAGCATTGGCTGGATCGTCAGTTAAGATAAAGGCTAATGATGTATTGGCTACCTGGAAAATTATTGTTGCGATGGTACTTGCACCTTGTCTATACATATTTTACAGTGTAATTGGTACTGTATTTATTCACAAACTGGGATTACTTCTGCGTTATTCATTGCCAACGTGGTTAATTTTTTTAATTTTCTATGGATGGTCAGTTTTGACCACTTATGCATCTTTAAGAATAGGAGAGATTGGTGTCGATTATTACAAGTCACTTAAACCATTGATGTATTCTGTTTTGAGTCATCATCTTGATATTATTCAAATTAAAGAGTTAAAGGATCAAAGAAAGCGTTTGGCGGAGCAAGTAACTGATTTTTGCAATACACATGGTCCTAAATTGTTTGACGATTATGGGAAGTTTTACAATGATTATAACAATATTCCAGACGATGACTACTACAATAGTGAAGTTGAAAGTGAAGTAGAAGAACAAAAGGGTGAGGTTGACGGATATTCTTCATCAGAAAGTGATCAACGCTTTCATCCATTGAATTATTTGGGAGATGTTCCAATTTTCTCGCATCAAGATGACGATGATTTAGGAGAAAAGCATGATATTTTTGAAGGAAAAACTGAAGCAGATTCTTCTGATAAAAAAACAGTTGATTCAGTAATTAGAAAGAGAAAGACCAAAAAGAATACATAATATAATCAATAAGCACTAATCATTCAGTTTTAACTTATTTAGTCTAAGGCATATGTATATTTCAATATATCATTGGAAATTAATTACCGCTATGTGAATTAGCAACTCTGAAATGTTTCCCATTATTAATCCGACTCAACTACATCAGAGGATATCCCCAAGAGGAGCCAAGCCTAAACCCAGCCTCAGCGAAGGTGTAATCAACAACCATGTTTATTGGTCGCACCGTCCATTCGCAACAAGAAGGGCAATATCATTATTCCCGTTAGGGTTGGAATAATGACCGAAGGGAGATGAGCTCAATGCAATTGTCCTCCCCGGATAGGGGCTCAGCGGATCGGTAATCATAAAGGTGACTGAATTAAATTGACTTAAAACTATGGTAATACGCTCAGATGGGTGCCTATCCAGGGAAGACAATTTCATCGTTTTGGCAGGCTCCCTTTGAGCCTTTGGTCGTATTAACGACAATAGTAGTTTAATGTAGTACTAAGGAATTGTAGGCTAAGGAAGAAGTAAGAAATATGACCGTCTAAGAATAGAATCTACATCGTCAGAATAATTTTCTTTGCAGCCATTCGCGAACATTTCATTCAGGTACACGATTCTTAAATTCCATTGAATCTGGTGAGTTTGCGGGGGCTGAGCAGAGTATATTGAGAGTGAAAACAAACAGACAGAATCAGAGCAGAAATGTCGGGGGAATGGGCTACAGCTCTGGGAATGATAGTGGAAGTTGTGGGAGGGTGGAAGGATGGAAAAAAATCATAATCAGTAGTGGATGCTGTTAGAATGGTAGTGAATCGCTGTGACGTAATGATATACTGTAGCTATCAACAACGTTGAAACGTAAATAGTCTAATCGTGCCTACTGTGTGGGGGTAAGGGTGAGGGAACAGGGGTGCTTGACTATCCATTCCGTTTAGTATAGGTTGCAAATCTGAAACGCGTACACGCAACATTTATTGTGTGGGATCACAGCATTCCTGCCGCAGCAGAGAATGCTTAACCATTGTAGAGAGATATAAAAGGAAGGAGGTTGCTGCATTATTGAGCCCAAATCTGAGGATATTCAATATCATCAATTATACCCGTCGCATAAACTCTCTTCTAACTTCTAAAACTACTATGAAGCTTACACATTTACTTACAGTGCTCTCGGTAGCATTGGCTACGCCTATCCCAAACACTGAGGAACCATCAAAGTCTACCAATAACTTCCTCTTACTAAACGGTCATAGAATTGAATTAACAATGCCCCACGCTACATCCCTAGAATTTGTACGTGCTACATTCAACCCTGATGCTGGTTCTAACTAGGTAAGTATACCCTAAGTTTACCGATATTCCCAAATAGTCAGTCACTACTGCCTACCGTCTCTATTTTGCATATATACCCTTTAATGATAATTACGATACTTTTTAATTTTTTTATTTTTTTCATGTAGTTATTTCTTATTGTTTGTTCTAAACGCAGCCAAGCTTCATACCTTTCCCACATTTTTTTTATCCCACAGCAGGAGACGAGTGGTATCAATGAAGAGGTGATGTTTGCGGAATAAATGGAAGCGGAGGGAATATAGAAGGAAAATAGAGGGACAGGGGGAGGGGGTGGCTGTGTTGCCGACACTCCCCTAGGGCCCCTACCTGGAGATGGTAACTGCGTGTGCTTGGCTCCAGGCTCCCTAACCACGATGTAATAATAAGAAAATAACATATAAAGTGTTAATTTTCCTATAGTATTTGTTTTTTAGGTGTGAGCATATGCAATCACCTCACTGTGCTTGAGGTGATGAAATATTATTATGTAAAAATATGTGCGGTACGTACGTACGTCACTCTTTCTTTTTGATTATCGCATCTTGTTCCCGGTGTGTCGCAAATTGATTTATTTTCTATCTTTTTAAGAATTATAATTTCTATGCCGCTTATAGAACGTCATAGTAATAGTTAAACCCGTAAATGAATACGACACGGCTCTACTTTATTAAGTTGATGGCCCTCCCGTCCCGTCTCTCATCTTTCATCTTCCAGGAAGTGTTCCCAGTGGCTTTTGTCAGGTAAGGCGGTTACGGCATTAACTACATATCAAGTCGCCCCGCTGGCGCCTATCCGGCGAGGACGATTGCATTGAGCTCAGCTCCCTTCGGTCGATAAGTAAGTCGGGAGTAATTAGTACTCCGTAGATGAGCAATGCTTGATTTAATTGTCCTTACTAGATAGGCGCCAGCGGAGCGTCTTTCTTTTTACATTAATTACTCTGAGTTAGATAGTATGCAATTATCGTTAAAATGATTCTGCAAGCCAGCCAGTTCCAATTGGGCAGCTTTACGACCAATCAGAGAGTAATAGAAATCTGTGCTAACATATTCCCACTATAAAAAATTCAGACTATCTATTATTTATGTATTTATTATTAGATATAGCGACAATTGGTGTATGCCTTTATATTTTGGATGTCTATAAGTGTTTCAAACGGTAGTGCATATAAAAATTTTTTTTTTTTATTTTTATTTTTGGGATACGT
This sequence comes from Dujonia santamariae, assembly GCA_030578175.1. NCBI lineage: Eukaryota > Fungi > Ascomycota > Pichiomycetes > Serinales > Debaryomycetaceae > Dujonia > Dujonia santamariae. The sequence goes on from JANIVZ010000015.1 coordinate 87,483, forward strand.
TTAGGAATTGTGACGACAATACAGCATCCCTTGCTTCCTGTATACAAGGCTTATCAGTGGCAACATCACTCAGATCGGAAATCCAAAAGTATGACATATCATAAAATAAGAGCGATGACAAATTTACTTCTTCTTCTTCTTCTTCTTTTTGTAGTTTAATTGTACTTTGATCATTTGCTTCTTTGGTAATTAGATCAAACACAAATACAAACACAAACACAAACACAAACACAAAAACATTTATTCATTTGCTACTGCTACTAGAAATTATGAAGGTTACTATCAGATTATCAACTAATACGTCATACTCAGTTACTATTCCAGATAACTCAACTGTTCAGGATCTTCGTAACTCTGCTAATGTTGCTTGTCCGTCAACTTCCAAGCTTCCAGCCGACTTCAAGCTTATTTATAATGGGGAGAAACTTGACCCTTACTACAAGTCACTCCTGGAATTTGGAATAACTGATGATATCACTATTATCCTTATGAGCAACGGTGCCTCGAGTCCGCTTGCATCTCCAAGCTTGCAACCGACGACAAAGAAGATATCTACTGGTACTAAGGTGAAGAAGTCGAAGTGCTCGTTTAAGTCGTGTTCGTCAACTCCTTTGAGAATGGTTGGTGACTGTTCTCATTGTAATGGTAAGTTTTGCGCAAAGCATCGTTTACTTGAGGATCATCACTGTCAAGATTTACAATTTTGTCGTGATTCTGCTCATGAAAGAAACGCTATGAAATTGCATAATGATGCTACTTTAGCAAGTAGCAAGGTTTGAGGGACGAAAGGTTTAACAACATGTACTGGTTTACATTTAATATATTACAGGTTTAAGGGTTTTAGAAGTGAAGTGAATTGAATTAGATGATTATTAATATTTAGAGATTCTTAATGAGAAATACACATATTTTACAGAAACGAATTGGAAGAGAAACCACCCCATTTGATGGCTGACTTTTTTTTGTAGTTGTGTCAGGAGAATACCCTAGGGGAGCAGAGCAGCACCACCTGAATTTATTGGATCAGCGGCCAAGCTGTAGTAGAGCTGTAATTATTTATCAGTAGGTAAAATTTACATTTTAATATCAGGATTAACTGACGGAGATTAAAATAAAAGATTCTTACGGTAAATAAAACCTATTTAATATATTTCTAATTTTTTTTAAATGTTTATGAGGATATTTTGCATGATTATACAAGAATTAATTTTCTAATAAGTTATCTAAGATCTCTTGATACTTACCTTGAGTTGCCTTGTTAGCTCTTTTTAAGATTTTTTCAGCTTCCTTATATAATTCTTCTTGTTCTTCACTATCTAAATCATATAAGTTACCAAGTGAAATCTTTGCTTCAGCTATTGGAACCCAAGTTTCTGGATCTTCTTTATCTTCAGCATTTTCAAAATATTTACAAGCCTTTTTAAATAAATCTTGAGAAATTTCTTGTGAGTCCTTTTGAGTTAAACCTTGCAATTCTGTAATTCCTTCATATTCATCGTCGTATGTAAGCGCAGTGTAGACCGAAGATGGGATATCAGCTTCTTGCAAGTAAGATTGGCCGAGTCTTTTGTTTAACTCTCTGTAGAGAGCGGGGTCAGCCTCAGCATCAACTTGTTCCAAGTAGATGGTGGTGTGGTCTCTCCACCACTGGTTGTATTTGTCCTCAGCTTTAATGGAGTATAATGGGTGTGACTCTTCTAATTCAATTTCATCATCATCATCTTCATCACCGCTTTCTTCGTCGTCTTCATCACCTTCTTCGTTATTCTTACCAAAGTTATCTACCATGTCTAACAAGTCGTCCAAGGCTTCAAGGAAGTTTAAGTTTTCTTCAATGAAAAATGAACCTGAAGATTCAATAGCCTTCTTTTCAGCCTTTTCATAGACTTCAACTGCTTCATCAAGTTTTAAACCAAGATCTTCTCCTTCGCTCTTGGTAGATTCGACAGTCAATTGCGACACATACTGTAACGGAATTCTATTGATCAAGATTCTACTCTTGGCAAATAAAAGATCAACAGACTCAGGAAATGCCTCAAGACCAAGTTCGATTCTTTCAAGGGATGCATTGAAATACTCATCAATCTGCTTGATGCTATCTTCATCTGTAGTGTGGAAATTAGCGAGATCCGCCAATGCTAAAGCGTAGACTGAATGGAACCCACCATCAACAGTTCCCTTCACAGTTTCATTCTTGTCGTTTCTCAAGATACGATCACATTCATGAACAATCCCGTTGAGGACTAATTCATTATCCTTTTCAGATTTCCAATAGGTTTTCCAAAGAGCCTTTACTTGAGCAACATCATCATCTGCATCAACTTCTTCATTAAGTTCTACTGTAAGCTCGTTACTTGGCGTATCTTCTTCCTTTTCTTCAACCTTTTGCTTCTTGGCCCTAACCGCTTTTCCTAATCCTAAATGTTTTGATCTCTTAGCCATTTTTTTTTTGTTTTTATTATATTGATACTATCAAGGTAATTAACCTTGAATAATTTATATGGTTCTTACTTTTTATATATGATGGTCTTCGCTGTACTGCAGATAATAATGGCATGTGGTCTATCGTATGATATACATAATAAAGGTATGCACTTAGCCTTTCTGATGAAGCGGGTATAATTACTAGCGTGTAGCATATATTAATGTTTAGTCACCACCTATGTCTATCAAAGCAGGAAATCACTGAGCTGGGATCATTTGCTTATTGTTGTACCTCAAAATCTTCAAAGGTTCAGATCTTTCCACTTGAAGATCAAAGTTCAATGCAAAAAACACCTCCCCTAATAGTCATCAGAGAGCGAATCTCTTGAACAAAATCAGTGAATATTTTTTTTGATTTAGAACCATAAGGTTGCTCCCTACCCTTAACCTTGAGTTTCGATTTACAATTGTTAGCTTGATTGAGATGAGGTCAGGAACGTTTTGACAGAAAAGAATCCATTCAAAAGTCAAAGTCAACCGTCACAAACCCAACCCAAACTAACCATCTTGCAAATGCCTATTAATATCTTGTTTTTTTTTCTTTCAGTATCAATCAAAACTCACTTTTCAAACCAAAAAGTAACCACCCATAATTCTTCAATACTTTCATGTATTGTTGTCATCACTCTACTGATAGGCTTGATTTAAAGAAATTCACGTGACTGAAAATTGTAATTGTACTTTATCACGTGATAACACATAATCGATATATTGGTAGATATCAAATTTGTATAAGAAGTAAAGTATAATTCCCAAAAAGATTATTTATTATGAGTTTTAGTTTCATTTTCAAGATAGAATATATAATAAATTAGAAATGACAAATTTATTAACGTCTTGGAACTGCAAGAACGAGTCACATTTGGTAATAGGTTCGTCTAATGCTTGTGGGTTAAGAATCAGAGCTATAATAGAAGCTGGAGCAAACCCTACTCTTATTACGAATGGGGTTGAAATTAATGAGTTACCCATTATTATTAAAACTATATTAGAAGAAAATGGTGATAAGGAAACATTTCAAGTCTTAACTCAGGAGTTAGATTTTTCACAAATATTGACCCTTGGAAGAAAAGAAATCGATGGGATCTTTGATAAGGTATTTGTTTCTTTACCATTAGCTGATTATAAGTTAAAGAAAGATATATATGAGTTTTGTTTGAAGAATAGAATTCCAATAAATACTTCAGATTCTCCCGAGTTTTGCACGTTTACACTTTTATCGACTCATTCACAGGGAGATTTCCAAGTTGGTGTAACAACAAACGGAAAGGGATGCAAGTTAGCATCAAGAATAAAAAGAGAGATAGTTTCATCTTTACCAGTGAATATAGGTGAGATTTGCAGCAAAGTTGGTCAGCTTCGGGAGCGCATACAGCAAGAAGATTGCGCAGAGCAAGATCAAATTGGAGAGCACGATGAAGATGCCATAACAACCTCAAAGATCAACTCGTTGGTTGAAGAGTTTAAAATGACTCAGGAACAAGTTAAGTTACAAAGAACCAGATGGTTATCGCAGGTAGTGGAGTATTATCCATTAAATGCACTTGTAAATATTTCAATCGATGAATTAACTAGAGAATATAAGGCAACGAAGACCAACATCCCAAAGACAACAGTTTCTCTTGATTCTACCCCGAAAAAGACAGGATCTATTTCGTTGGTTGGATCAGGGCCTGGTTCAGTTGCTTTACTTACTGTTGGAGCTATCGAAGAGATATTCTCCGCTGACCTTATTCTTGCCGATAAGTTAGTACCTCAACAAGTTTTGGACATTATCCCACAAAATAGGACAAATTTATTCATCGCCAAAAAATTCCCTGGTAATGCAGAAAGAGCACAAGAAGAATTACTCAGTTTAGGTTTAGAAGCTCTCAAGAGAGGAGAAAAAGTGGTCAGATTAAAACAAGGTGACCCATACATTTTCGGTAGAGGTGGTGAAGAGTATACATTTTTTGCTGCCCACGGTTTCGAACCAAAGGTACTTCCTGGGATTACCCTGGCTCTTGCAGCACCAGTTATTACTAATATACCTGCTACCCATAGAGATGTTGCTGACCAGGTATTGATCTGCACTGGTACCGGACGTCGTGGTGCATTACCAAATTTACCAGAGTTCAACAAGACAAGAACTACAGTGTTCTTGATGGCATTGCACAGAATTGTTGATTTGATTCCAACATTGATACAAGAAAAGAATTGGGATCCAAAGTTGCCAGTTGCAGTAATTGAAAGAGCTTCGAGTCCAGACCAAAGAGTTATTAGAACAACCCTTGAAAATGTTGCAGAGGCGATGGAGGTGAATGGATCTAGACCACCGGGGTTATTAGTGACAGGATATGCTTGTGAAGTTATCGAAAAACATGATTTGGAGAAGAAGAAGTGGATAGTGGAAGAAGGATGCAATGTTGTGGGGAAATCTTCAATTGAATCATTAATTCCATTATTAGGGGAAGAAGCAAAATAATAACCAATGTACTATTTTAAACAACACAGTTTCTTCTCAGTATTTATTTAATAGACAATATAGAATCAAGACCCTGTAGACCATATCTCTCTATCATTTTTTGTATGAGTCCATTGGCTGCAAAACCTGCATACACCCAAGATATAAAGGTTCAAAGCGAATCCTAAGTTAACAAAGGAGACACTCCTGCTTTCTTACCCATATTCACTTAACAAAGACTAGGCTCCCCCCTAAGATGGACAATTCATATTCTATATATTTCAGAGCGAATGTATAATGGTTTAAAGTTTGGTGGGCAAAAACAATAAAAAAAATGTTTCTACCATTTCTTGCGTCGTCAGAATATGTATAAATTTCATATTGAAAGGTTTACAATGATAATATTCACTCAAACTGGCTGGAGTTTCTATCCAGTAGTATACTTAACTTCACTAAGTTAGCACTCATGGAGGTCTTTATTCAAATATTGAAGAACAAGAGAATAACTAGTGTGAAAGTGTTTGATTAAAGGTTCACGATTGCCTGAATCTTGCCTTGCTTTGAATTCTCATCACTAGCTTCCTATTAAGACGCAAAGTATAATCAAAGGGAGCTGAGATCGATACAATTGTCATTTCTGGATACGTGCCGGGTGGAGAGTCATGCGATCACAATAATTGAGCCATCTTGAACACTACGTACCCTAGGTCGTTTACAAAGTAAAGGCAATAGCATCAATATTTGCACCACAAATAAAGAAAATATTTCAAGCAAAATTAAATTTATTCAAATTAAAGGATACATATTTCAATGTTGACCAATACCAAGTATACCAAAAAATAAAGTGCAGGCATAGGATTTGTTGTCTCCCTTGCGGTTATAAGTGGGGGTTTTAAGGCTCAAACGATCTCTATTAAGAGAAAATGCCCCCCCCCCCCCTGACATAAGCAAAGAACATCAGCTGATCGTCCTGACAAGAAAGGTTGATTAAGATCCTCAAAGATGAACAAAAATGGGGGTTGTGATTGTCTTCATCGAGTCGAACTATAGGGCTGTAAGAGATAGTAGTTTACTTTCTGAATTCAAAAAAGTACACATAGGAACATTAAAACTGAGCTTAACTCTGTTTGGCTATATATTCATCATCAGGTGACTACCACGTTGTCTTCGCTGTTACCTTCTATAAGATTGGATAAAGGCGGTACTGATAGCTGAAAAAAATGTGGGTATCCTCATAAACAATTACCAAAAGGGTCAAGCAGGAATCTTATTGTTCAGAAGGAAAAATAATTTTTAAAAAATAATTAATTTGATTACTAAATGCATCATGAGGAATGCCACATTAGAAATTATCCTGGGAACTTTAAGCGTGGGATTCGGAGTTGTCTGGGATTGGGGTGTGGGTTTCTACAAGGAGATCTACCACAAGAGGCTGACAGGAATAAAAAGGGAAATAGATTTCTTGAGCGTTGAACAAAGTCCCCCAAAATTAATTTCGGACATAAGATACTTTATACATAATGATCTATTGTTAGGTGGTTGTATTGTTCAACCAAAAAATTTGTATTGTGAGTATACTAATATCTCAGTCCAATGAACAAAGTAAAATTTCGCACAGATAAGAATAATACTGAAGAGAGAAAGAGAGAAGCGGGGGCATCAGGCTTGCTTGGCGCCTTAGCCAAAGTAATGAGCTATGCATCTGCGTGGTATTCTGTACCTAGCATGAGGTACTACTATGACATTTTCGGGATGGTAGGCATGTATGAATATGTCCTGATAGGAATTGATGTAATAATATTTTCCTCCTTTTTTTAAATATTTTTACGAGTTATCTTCCGTATTTTTCAAACATGTGAGTGGGTATTACCTCATCCATTTAAAAAGATGTGTATTTCTCTTAACACTTTCACCTACGTGGTATCAGTAGAGGCTTGAATAGGAAAGGAAAGATAAGAAATCTACTGGTTATCTTGAAAAAAAGAAAGCATCGTTCCAGTAGAGTGATTACGAAGAGTCTCACACATCATCATGCAAGATTTAATTCCGATATGCCAGATTATGACGCGGCGTATGAAAAAAAAAAAACAATTAGAAGACCCAGGTAGATATCCCAAAGATAAGGTTCTCTCCTAAAATAAAAAAATCAGACAAAGATAATTTAGAAGAGACAGCGCAATAGATGGAGAGTTCAATAGATAGTAGTAAAGCAGGAGTTAGAAAATTCAGATGAGATATTGATAAGGTGTCAGATGTTATGTTCACAATTTTATGATACTTTGTTCGATGAGTACATGCAGCTTTCGGGGAGTCCCGACAACGTGGCGGAGCAGAAGTTCACGGATATATTACCCAGTTATTGACAGAGAAATAATTTTATGCAGTGCAAAGAAGATATTTTTCATCTTTCACTACCACATTGATCGAAGTGTGAGATTTTCATGCAAACGAAGGTTTTACTATAAGCAATTGTCATAAATACGTGATTAATTTGATGAGGTAATTGACACTGCAGAAATGTATTGTTAATGATCATGAATTCATTGATATAATATTGATGAGGTTTTTTTTTTTGATTTCCATTTTAACAAAGTGGATGGAAAATTTGATAGATAATATCCATCCAAGTAAAAAAATAAAATAAGTTTCCGAAAAAGTACTCTATTAATTTATTACTAGGATGACTTATCTTCATATTACGGGCGATAGCTCCTAGCCGATTTTATTTGTACCATTTCATGGAGAATCAACAAGGCAAGTCATGGTGTATATATAGTGACGGTGGAGGATGTAGCTGCATGCGCAGAGATAGGAGTTAAACACAAGAGTTAGCCCTTAATTATATTATATTTGTTTAACTACCAAACATACACAATCTCATCGCACAAGTTCTCCTAGAATACCGAGTCACCTATTCTACAATTGCACAAACACTACGCATTATTTAGTTAGTGGCAGTTGTTACTGTTATTATTATTATAATTATTATTATTATTATTATTATTATTATTATTATTATTATTATTAATTAAATATATTGTATATATTATGGACGGATCATAGTTGGTGGCATAGCAAATTGAGGGAAACCTTGACCTAGAGTTGGAGGTAAACCTTGGTGATGAATAGGCATTTTCATTTCATTCTTTAAGAGTTCACTGTTATGTTTCTTAATTGAAATTCTTCTACCGTTTTTACCCTTACACACTTTATTGTTAAGGACCTCTTCGGCGGCTAAAGCAGCACCTTTTCTCTTAACCAACTTTGCATGGAATAAACCACATGCATTACATAAAGTTCTTACACCATTTGGTCCTCTTCTCCACTCAGGGGTTTCAGTAGTACCACAACGATGACACTTGTTGTTTGGCTTGTTGATGACTTCAGGAACTGCAAATTGACTTCCGGTTGTAACAGGAGCGTGTTGGTAGTAGACTGGATGGTAATATGCTTGATGTCTTGGTTGTGGTGGAACTTGTTGGTGAATAAATGCTGGAGCGTGATATTGTTGGTATTGAGGAGGAGATTGGAAATGATTTGGAGGGGAGTGGTATTGTTGAGAAGATTGTTGTACTGGTTGAGGAGTACGTAATAAAGGTTGTTGTTGATGATTTGAAGGTGGAGTTGGTGGGATATAATGTTGTTGTTGTTGTGGAGGAGGTGGAACTGGTTGCTGGTGAGGTGGTTGAATGGGTATTTGATGCATTATTTGTGTAGTTGTATTCAAAGTTGGAGACTGCTTATGTTCATAAGCTGGAGTCACTGGAGTAACCGGTACTATTGGCTTTTGATATTGATGTGGGTTGCCAAAAACATAATTTGAATTGGTTGGCTTAATTGGATACTTGTACCCACCGATAGAAGGAACTTCCTTTGATTCTTTAAAACGAGGGGATAAGCTTATAGAATTAGATGAAGTAAGTTCATTAATTGACGGTAAACGAACACGAGATGCTGAAGTAGTCATGATTGGGAATAATAATCTATATTATAATGAAATGAAAATGCTAAATAGTTGATCTTAAATAGTAGATCGTCTTTTTTAAAATAAATCTGAGATATCTGATTTAGTACGAAAGAGGGAGGAAAAGTAAAAAAAAAAAACTTCATCTATAATCATTCCAAGTTGTCGGGGGATATGGTGGTTCTTATATATGATTGGAAAAATGTATCTTTGGTGGATACTTTCCTGCAAAAAGAGAAAATGAGACCCTGCGAATCCGCCTGGGTAGGATTCCGGTTAGGAAATCATGCAGCAGATGTATGCATGAAGCGGGCGCATAAAGTGTAAAAAGTAAAATGCAGAGATATATGCGGCCAGTGACAAGGCGTTCAAAAAATAATACTCAAGATAATAGATTGCTTTTTCTTTTTTATTTTTCTTTTTTTTTTTTTGAATTATTTTTTCTTTATTTTAAATTTTTTTTATTTTGTGGAAAATAAGAAAATAACAGAGAAAAAAAGAAAATAAATACTCCTGTAACAATATGTGTAGAAAATAATTCCTATTTTAAAAAGGGCCAGGATCTTAAAAAGTAAATTATTGGCTGCTAAAAACTATATCTTACAGGGATAGATCAGAATAACCTCGCATGGGACAACATTGGGAATGTTGAGGTATCTTAACTGCCCAGTAATCAGGTACTCATTCCGAATCATCTGCTAATTTTTTTTTTGTTGGCATTTTGTTCCTGGATTTGGGGCGTTTAGCTACATTAGGTACTCTTTGGTGGGTAGTTGGTGACGACTCTCATTGGTCTAGTTCTATTAGTGGAGGGGGAGGGGCGGGCCCAAAAAAGCAAATGAATAAATAATATATTTTGCAAGTCCTTTCCGTACATATAGTCAAGGTATGGAATTGTATATTGTATGACATCGGTATGCTCGTAGGAAGATCCAGGCAAAATGTGCGACAGACATACCGCTGTTTCTCAGATAGATGCGAGTTGGTTAAAGTTCACCTAGTAGAGTAATCCTGGACCAGTTTGAGATCCTTCCCTTCTTAATTAATGTCTTGTCCTTCTATATATTTGTTTTAAGTTATACCATTAGGTTATCTCATTCGTATTGCTAACTCGCAATAGTAGATTGGATCTTACGTCAGTATCGTGCATAAGCTAGCTAGGGTTGTTGAAGTTAGGTTGGGGACGGAGAAGAGTTCAACCGTAAAGAACTAAAGAATTATAGGGCAATCAAGTGCCGCTATAAATAATAATTTTTGTGTTTTGTGTGATAATTCCACCCGTATATTGCAGATGGGCGATAGTTTGAGGTTAAGATATACCTGCATTAGCGGGTCATTATGTTTGTTCATAATAAAGCTTAAGACAGGAATGATGTCAGAAAGGTAAAAGAGGTGGAGAAACTCGTAAAAAAACACCACCTAAATGGAATTAGGGAGAGTAGTTTAGCCACTGGAATGTGGAAAGTGCGAGAGATATAGCGTAGTATGCGTAGTATGTGTAGTAGGTGTGTAGTAGGTGTAGAATGGTGTAGTGTAACGTGGTGCAGGGTTGGGAGGAGGTGATTTCACACTCCCAACAGACAAAAATCATGTTAAAGTTTTAGGATAATGGGGGACCAAAAGTGGGGGATCACGTTTACATCACTTTTACTATCACTTCACTGGCCGGGTAGGGGATAAATTTGAAGCCGAGTAAACCGAAACTTAATTAAATAATGTTTCATGGCAAGAATTTCATCTTGAATCGTGAAACTTTACAAGTATGCGATCGTCTGCTCACACAATACACTAACTCGAAAAAAGTGGATCATACTTCCGTACAACACATACCTTACTTTTTACAATTAAGCTTTCTAGGAAATCATCAAATGATATAGCCGATGAAAGTGGAAGCAAAGAATAGATATTACAGCCTCAGTATGTAGCTTCTGAGGCAAAGCCGCGCAGCTCGAGGTACGATTCTACATCTTCGTTTCATATCCTCATGCAAGAAATGGAGCTAGAATACATCCAGAGCAAGATCCAAGATTTTTTGCTTGTATTACCGGTTTCGGGTAGTTTTGACTGACCATTCCATGCTCTGTGCACGCCAGCCAAATTGGATGTGACGAATGTGAGCGTATGGTCTATGCATTTGACAGAGACACATTTTGATAGACACAGAGCCAATGTAGAACTGAGGTGTAGAGAGAGGTGGTAGTGACGTTAGTGGCGGTAGTGGCGGTAGTGGCGGTAATAACGGAGAGTTAGTGATGAAACTTCTTGTTATTTGCGATGGGAAAGGAATCGGTAGTAAAGAGAGATTTATCTCCAACCCAGATCGATAATTGTTTGAACGCACTCTAATTACCGAATTCAGAGACTCAGCCGGCTGTTCTTCTATTTCCGAGCGGGAATAAGCACGAAAGGGAAAATTTATCGGTGGAAAAAAAAAATCCTTCATGAGCGTAAAAAATATATGATTCTGCGCTCTGGCAATGATGTCTTCTGGGGGCGCCTGCCTGCAGGTTGCAGGCTTTATACGAAAAATGATAACTGTGTAAAGAAGGAAATTGAGAATCAGGCGTCGGATAAATATAGCAGATGTGTAGCATGGACTATTTTTAAAGGTTATGTAGAAATAGGCTTGTCAATCAAAACACTTTTCTTTTGGTTTCTATATTATTTAAATTTTATTCATTTTATGTTTGTTTTATGTTTATTTTATTTTTATTTTTTTATTTTTTTGCCTGTTTTACACTTACTTTTTTTAACTTTTTTTTTTTTTACTTATACTACTCCATTACTTTTATTTTATCAGCAGCGCTGCCTAAAAGTACATCCGGGTCGTACACATAGATTGAGTTTCAATTATTCGTTGATGACGTTGGTTTTCCCATTGTGTATCGTATTACACACCCCACTTTGTAGTCTAAACAGAAAGAGGAGAAAGTTTCCGTTAATGTTATTGTTAATGTTTGATTCCACTTATTATTATTATTATTATTATGAATATTTTTTGTTAGTCAGTTCTCTATTTTCCAGTTCACTTGGTTACAACTTGCCTCGAGAACTTAGTACCACATATATTGCATCATCAAGCATGTAAAAAATATGAGAATCGCATTATTATATAACCAATAAGTTCCAAATCATTCGACCCGAAGTCGTTTACACTGGAAGAGACCCGCCTGTTTTGAAATCTCGTATCGATACATCAACTTACTTGCATTGTTAAAAATTAAGTGGGTCATTTTATTGTCAGGAAATTAAATCAGAGGGGCAATTTTACAATGAATTATAGGAAAGCTTAAGGGTAACATGGTGCACCACCAAATAAACAATTCCCAAATCCGTACCTAAAATTTTCTAGTTGTGATTAAGAGAAAAAGAAAAGAATCCTTTATACTATTGTAATTATCTATACAATATCAATCAACTCGCTGTCTTCTTCACACCCTCCTTCTTCCCTTCTCTTTCTACTCTTCCACTTCTCTTCTCTCTCTTTTCTCTCATTGTACTAAAATTCGAAATATCAAATTTCTTCTCTCCTGAAATCGGACTTCTGTGATACTTTTCCTTGTATTTCATGTGTGTACGTGCATATGTGGATAAATTGCACTTCTAAAAAATAATTATGATCACCTCTGGGCAAAAAAATCGGATTTAAACTATTTGCTCAAGCTAAAAAATAAAGCTTAAGTGAGACCTATTTTTAAAACGCTGAATATTATTATTCTCTTTTTGCAGTAAGAAGAGTCAAAGACTCTGGCCAAATACTCGGCCCGTCAGCGACAAGCCCGCCCTCATCTAATAAATTAAGTGGCATCGAGAATTTTTTAGATACGAATTGTTGCAAGATTCCGCGTCGCTGCCAACTTTTCCACCTCACCGGCTAAAAGCAACCCGTGAAGGAATTTTGAATCTATGCTGAAGATTGAGAAAAGGAGTATCTGAAGCAGATGAATTATTTGGATAATTTGCCAGTCAGAAATATATTTAAAGTTTAAAAAATGATTATCTGCATAACACAATACCCTATTCATCACGTATCGATAAATATATTATCCGTAATTAAATTAAACTAGAAAAACTGAACTCCCTCAATATTATCGAATAATTAAATAATTTATGTTGCTTTCAAAAAGAGAAAGAAAGAACTTATTGGAATAGCATTGTAAATGTTCTATTACTCACATGGTGAATAAGGAAGTTGAATAATGAATTGGTCGACTTGTTTATTTTTCTTTTTCGGTTCCACAATGTGATGCAGAGGTATAAAGGTTAAATTTTTGATACTATTTTAGAGGGAAGATTCCTTAATCCAGGTGCTGAATACATTCAAGAAGATACCTGACTTGTAATGTAATATCAATAGAATGATGTCAAGAATATGTCAAAGTAGTTAACTTCTTGGTGACTTTTTCCCTGAAATATTTTAATTTAAAATCATCAATCAAGGTGACTACAGACATACCGAAAGCCAAAAAGAGACTTTTAACTGCACACCCCTACATATTCCCCATGATATCAAATATAGTCTCCGTGTTAGAGGGAAGTATTGACAATACATTTAAAACACGCCGCTGGTAGAAACTCTGCATTATTTTCTCCTCTAATGCTTATACTTAGAGGGAATTACCTCCCAAAGGAAGACGAGATCAATGCAATCGACCTCCTATCCGTGTGATAGTATAAAGTTACTAGTGATGGAGTATTCAAAATTATTAATTTTGGAATAAAGTAATCATTTTTCCATTTTATCTAATTTATTCTCGTTATCTGAAGGAAATGTATCAGTTTCGGAATTTTAATCTGTTCAAGTACGATTAAGTATATAATCGTATATGCACTGACCCCCTTCCTCATATATGAATTACCCCCCTTAGTCGTACATGTAGTGACTCCTTCTGGAACATACCACCAATGGTGGATAATTTCGCCGAAACATGCACAATTCGGGTATGCGATACATCAAATTATTTGCGTCTTAAAAATATGCACTGCCTAGGCTATGATATCTATCTAGATTATACACCATTAATCACACCTACACAGCTTCTTTTTATTATGAATTGCTATCCGTAGACATGATGGTCTACTAAAACAGTGTAATATGATAGCGATCGCAACGGACTCCACTCGCGCCTATCTAGCAACAACAAGTGCGTTGAGCTTGTTTCCTTTCGGTCGCACTACTAGTCCCAGTGGAACAATGAAAGCAATCTTCTCAAAGAGGAGCAAAGCTCGATTCAATCATCTTCCCCGGACAGGGACCCCAGCGGAGCGGTAACGATTGTGGCATATTTGGCATAATATCTTGGGTCATCGTGTGAAGCTCCGTAATCCTATAAGCAAAACTGAGCATAGTATGCCCCACCTCCTTGGTTGCTATTTCAGTCTTTCTTTCGGTTTATCACACCTATGAAAAAACTCTCCTTCCTAATATGGGACTCTATCTATAGTTACTTTGCCTGCCCATTATTACTCTCAATTATTAAGTTGAATGTAAGAGCATGTTGTAGTTTATACCAAATTACCTTTGGCAAGGTCGTGTTAAACTCAATAATAACACATTCTCTAAGCCTCAAAAAGATTTAACGATGTAAATTAGCTGGTCTCGTATAGTGGTTAGTACAGTTGTTTGTGGCACAACAAACCCAGGTTCGATTCCTGGGACCAGCATTTTTTTTTTTTTTCATTTTAACAACATAATTAGAATAAAATTCCAAATGAAACAGGCCATGTCATGTCATGTCATGTCTGTTAGCAATGAGAAGATTGTAATAGTTTCAATTTTATCATTCAAATAATGAGGTATATGAGCTGATATGGTTCTTGGCATAAATTCAAGTTACAGTTACTATTTGAATTATAGTTTAGCTCTAGCCGCCGCCCGTAAAGTAATCTCAGTAGAAATCTCGTGAATATTTACTCAAGGATCACCGGAATTTCGTTTGTCTTGGAATTGGTTGCTTTGCATGTGAACTTTATAGTTTAATTGATGAGCGCTCATTGTCAACATACCAAATGTAAACCACCAATCAGCCGCCACATATGAATCTCCATGCGCAAAGAGGAGTTAATTACATCAACAATCTGGTAACCACTATTGTTGCTATTTTCTTTCTTCTTTCTCTTCCCCTTCCTCCACCATGTGTATATCCGCCAATGTACTATGCGCAGGACTCCACCAACTAATTTTGCAGCCATTATGAACCCCCAACTTAAGCGCTAGTGTATATAAGAAACCCTAACTATTTCGATTTGTTCAGTCTCCCGAAACTTTGATAGCCCGTACTTCGATACCCAACCTATCTCCTCTTCCTCCCCCTCACTCCTCCATCTCCACGCAAAGAGCCATCAATGTACAATATTTCAATTGAACAAATCATTCATAGATATTCAGCTTTTTAGTACAATATCAACTTATCATACCTAACTCACTTGAGTAACTCACAAAATAGATTCCACCCTGTTCCAGACATTGCATGAAGCTCCGCTGGCGCCTATCCGGCGAGTACAACCACGTTATTTTGTTGCCCTACCGGAACTATCTCCTCAAAGAGGAGCAAAGCTCGATGCAATCGTCCTCCCCGGATAGGGGCCCAAGCGGAGCGGTAATCACCTAGGCTTATATGAGCTTGCAATATCAGGGATATCGTAAGACGCTCCGCTGGCGCCTATCCGGCGAGGACAACTGCGTTGAGCTTGTCTCCCTTCGGTCGCTAGGGCTAGACCAGTGACCGAACCGTACAATTTGGATGTATCCAACACACATTCTAGTATCTTACTCAACTCACTTACTTAACTCACACAGAAATAGTAAGCCATACCATCACACTTGTTGCAAAATGCTCCGATGGTACATATCTGACGGGCACTGCACTCAGATCTGTCTGTTTTCTTCTTAATTAGTTAGCTACTTTTGGGCCCCTCCCTCCCACACTCTGCACAAAAAAGAGATCTCCCCAAAGGGGAGCAAAGCTCGATGCAATCGTCCTCCCCGGGCAGGGGCCCTAGCGGAGCGGTAACCACAAAGAAGTAATAGTTAAACTCTATATTTTCGGTATGATATATAGAGAAAGAGGGTTGCAACATATCAATGTATTATAGGTATGTATGTATGTATGCATGTAATATATAAATTTCAAAATCCTGCATATTACACATTTAAAACTTTTTTTTCCCAGTCTTCCAATGACAATTGATTAAAAAAGGTCCAATTATAGGTAAGCACAAAGAAAGACTAGCAAAATTGATAAACCACCATACCAAGATTTACAATGGCTACCGAAAAATACGAATACCCAGCACTCCGTAAGTATGAGGAAGAGAAGACCTTGAGAGAGAGATAGTTGAGTAGGGTAAAAACGAGTCATTACGATCGCGAGTCACCTTGACCGTTTCGGTTTACCTTACAATTTTCCAGATTCAAGAATTAGAAGAAAAAGAAGAAAGTAGTTGTCTGTAAACAAGATGTTTCAGATTGAGTTGATCCAGTTAAAATGGACTTGGATTGGGTTTTTTTTTGGAGATTGTATATGTTGTTATTCTGTACTGGGGTAAGGATATGTGTTGTTACTGTGTCTGGGTTGAGAGAATATGTTAGAGGTGTGTGTTCCATTGCAAGGCAGGAGCTCCGCTTTCGCCTATTTGGCGAGGACGATTGCACCGAGCTTTTAAGCTCCCTGTGTGAGATATTACCAGTTTGTGATTTTAGACCAGAGTATTGATTCTGGTGTGCATTCACGAGGCTCATCGGACGTTTATCCCACCAGGACGATTGCATTGAGATTGGATCGTTTTGGCTGAATATTGCGACCGACTAGGTTTTAATTACCTTGCGGTAGTTCATGGAAGACACACTTGCTTCGGGACTACACACTTTACTCCTCCGCTGCCATACTTTCAAGAATAATGGCCGTAGTCGAGTAAATCTCCCCGAAGGGGAGCAAAGCTCGATGCAATCGCCCTCCCTGGGAAGGGGCCCAAGCAGAGCGGTAGCACATCTCTCACTAGTATCAACAGCACCACATTAATGATGCTCCATTTCAGAATAAAAATATATACTTAAAACTAGATTTGAGGGAAAGAAATTATTTTACTTAAAAAAAAAACAAAAACAAAAACAATATTGAATACTAACAATTTATTATAGCATCCCAAGAGGAAATGGACGCTCATAATGTTCCATTTGTACACAGAGATCACTGTGCTACTCCATTAATTGAATACTATAAGTGTCTTAACAAGGGTACTTCATTCTGTTCTACCACCAAGGAAGCATTCTTCAAGTGTCAATACTTTACTCTTAAGGATAGACTTGCTGCTCATCAAAAATAGAGAAACCGTACGCACACACAAACATAAGGACAGGCAAGAACAAATTGTAAAAAGAAAAAAAAAAGCAAACAAAACAACAGCATCACCTTAGGTATCATGATAATGGGTAAGATGAGAAGATAGAAAAGATAAAAAAAAAATTAATAATAATAAGAATAAACGTGGAGAGTCTAAAGAAGGCGATTAGATATAACAGATAGAGATAAGTAGGCGAGAGTTGTTACTACTCGTTGCCCCAAATGTATATTAAATTTCTTTAACTTCTTACTTCGATATTATTACTATATACTTTGGAATATAAATCGAATATTATGTATTATTTGTGTAGTATCAAATTTACTACTTTTAATAAGTATAACATAGAAAGAATAAAGAGCAAAACAATAAAGCAAGCCAACCATTACTAGTTTGTAGGAATGCAAGCAACCAATTCATCTCTTACTCGGTGAGCTCAGTGCATTTGCCAGTCCTCTAAATAATTCAAGGAGTACTATCGACATGACTCTAGCCTTATTTTTCTTTTGAGAGAAAATTCTCATAGACCCACTAGGTCTAGCCCTAGCGACCGAAGGGAGACAAGCTCAACGCAGTTGTCCTCGCCGGATAGGCGCCAGCGGAGCGTCTTACGATATCTCTGATATTGCAAGTTTAAGTAAGCCCAGGTGATTACCGCTCCGCTAGGGCCCCTATCCGGGGAGGACGATTGCATCGAGCTTTGCTCCTCTTCGAGGAGATAGTTCCGGTAGGGCAACAAAACAGCGCAGTCTACCTCGCCAGATAGGGGCCCTAGCGGAGCGCCAATTGATTTTTTTACTATACTTACACATGCTGTTTTGTACTAACATCTTCGCCTAACTAATTCTTATATTTCTTTTAAGAGTGGCACTGTACGCGCCTACATTTTACAGCTTAACTTGGGAACCAACATAACAGATGAGAAGAATTATCAACTCAAATCCCCCATTTATGGAGAGAATTAATTGTCTATCTGTCTTGTCCTTACTATGTATTATTTTGCAGCCATTTGTAGAATGTACCTGCATATATCTTTTTTTTTTCATAAGGGACGGGTTTGTGTAATTTTCCAGAATTGACCTATAGAAAGTTCTCATGAAAATACAACATATAGATATCGAATACATAGTTGCATTAGCACCATATAAAAGTTCAATAAACAATGACTGTTACTGAATTTCCACCACTTCGTAAGTAGCGGAAGATTTTAAATTGTCGCCGAGGCCTAGACGTTGACGGAGCTTCGAGCATTATGCACATTCTGGTGGTAGTTTTTTTTTACTAACAATAACTTATTTTAGTTTCTGAAGATGATTTACAAAAATATAAGGTTCCATTAAAATGGAGAGATAGATGCGCTGCATACTATGCCCTTCATCAAATATGTCTTATTAGACAATCTGCTAACTCCTCAGTTAACTGTAAATTAGACAAGCACGCATGGGAAGAGTGTGAAAACTTGGACTACAAGAGAAGACAACAAGAATTAGCTGAACTTAAGCAACAAAAGAGAGAAGAATCTTCTTAATCGAATCGAGAGGACATTTAACAACCTACCCACTCACCCATTCACTCACCAACGCCAATGTTTCAAGGAGAAAGCAGTCATATAGATCTACACTGCTTTATTTTTTGACCAACCAATCATATATATAAATACATATAAAATATAAAGTAGATGCATTAAGATCATTAAGCTTGTAGATAATCCCCTCACCCCGGCGTGGTAATAATATATATATATATATATCAAACTAGTTTGAACTATTGGTAATAGTTTCAGAAACAGAACACAAAGAATGCATATACTAGATATATATCTCTCAAGAACACTCCTACTGGCGCCTATCCAACGAGAACAACTACGTTATTCTGTTGCCCTACCGGAACTATCTCCTCGAAGAGGAGCA
This sequence comes from Dujonia santamariae, assembly GCA_030578175.1. Taxonomy (NCBI): domain Eukaryota; kingdom Fungi; phylum Ascomycota; class Pichiomycetes; order Serinales; family Debaryomycetaceae; genus Dujonia; species Dujonia santamariae. The sequence continues at coordinate 106,624 of JANIVZ010000015.1, forward strand.
AAGCTCGATGCAGTCGTCCTCCCCGGATAGGGGCCCTAGCGGAGCGGTAATCACCTAGGCTTATATGAACTTGCAATATCAGAGATATCGTAAGACGCTCCGCTGGCGCCTATCCGGCGAGGACAACTGCGTTGAGCTTGCCTCCCTTCGGTCGTTATTCTAGCCCTACGGAGGGAGTAAGTATGACCAATTTAAAGTTTTTCAATTGACTCGACATTAGGAAAGTCATAGATTTAGTGTACATGGAAGTATAGTAGTAAAGAAGGATTCTGAATAATAAAAAAAAAGTCTATTTTATTTCAGGTTACATGATAATGAAGAGAAGATCAAGAATAGGAGAAAGATGAGGATATGGTTAGGATAGGATATGAATGGAAAGTTGATCAGATATTTTTTAAGATGTCCAATGGTAAGTATTAAGATGAGATCCATAGTAAATCACACCCATTAATTAAGATACCACCATAGATTTTGATTTGCCTCCGCTGTCCACACTTCATACCAATGGAACGCCAGTATAAAGCTCTAAAATATTTCGGAGTTATTTCTATATCTATCTGAAGAAAAAGGGAATAAAACAAACTAAAGAATTTAAAATATTTTTTTCAATTTATACTAGGAGGGAAGAGCTTAGATAGATAGGGAGGTAAACTACGCGCGTGTGGTGTCTAGCATGCGTAAGTGTGAGACTAGGGAGGGAGGGTCAGGCCAGGGCTAATAGACGAATATATATACGTATGTATATATATATATGGTGGCGTACTACTTTTAAGGAGAAGGTGGATTTCTTATATTTGTATAGGTACAATTATATTTCAAGATGGTTAATGATGAAAAGCTTAAGGTCGTGGCTCTGGAGCCATTGGACGACCCAAAGGACGAAAAGGTAGCAGTTAGCGAAGATAAGAAGGAAGAAGTAGAACCAGCTGATATCGCTCCGCCACAAGTTCCAGAAAAGGATACCAAGATAGATGATGATGCTGGTCCACCACCACCAGCTAGACCAGTTTCTCCAAAGACTAGGGCTCTTCAAGAATTGAAGGATGCGTTCCCGTCTATTGAAGAAAAGTACATCACTGCCGTTCTTATTGCATCATCTGGGCAATTAGATCCAGCTTTCAATGCTTTGTTGTATCTCTCAGACCCATCATTCAAGCCGGAAATCCCAATTTCGACGTCGTCAATTCCGGCCGTTGGTAAGATCTCGACACAGACCAATGCTACTTTGACCGACGATGAGAAGCTTGCCAGAAGACTCCAACAAGAGTTTGAGAGAGAAGAACACCAAAGAAGAAGATCATCAGGAAGAAGAAGAAGAGATCAAGACGGCCGTTCTCGGGACCGTCGTGCCCCAAACCCTGAAGACTCTCCTGATGAATTTGAGCAAATCAAGGAAACTTTCACGCAGGGCTTGGAAGAAGCAAGAAGCACCTTAAATGGCTGGGTTAGTGGGTTGGCTAAGAAATTTGATTTAAATGAAGACGAACAGATACAGCAGCAACAACAAAGACAAAAACAGCAACAGCAAAATCGTCAAAATCAACCTCCAAAACTTTTTGGTGCATTAGGTGGATCTTCTTACTCGAAAAAGACCCCTAATAAGTTTGACGAAGATCCTGTTATTCTCTCTAATGACTTCAACAGAATCAGTATGAATGATAACGATAATGACGAACCTGGTCCTCAATTACCAAGACGTAAGACTTCTCATGAACAAAGTGACACCTTCACCGAACCTCCAGCCCAAAAGAAATGGCAACCATTAAATTCGGATGCACCAGTAAATTCTGATGCATTCTTAGTTAACGATAGTGATGAAGATGAAATTGAAGATACGAAGAAACCTCAAATTTAAACTAATTGATATTTATTATTTTTAAAAAATATTACGATTATTCATTTATTTAAATTGTAAATCTTTATTATAAATAATATGATGGGACAGCTTCCATTCTATTCTCTCTATTTTTGCATCCAAAACTGTCTTTTTTAATTTATTTCAATTCTTACATTAAAGTTCATTCAATAGCTAAATTATCAAAATGACTTTTATAGTCCTTTGTTTCTCTTGTTTATCTTTACTATATACATTTACGTAATGTGAACTTCTTCACCATTCATCAAATCCCAAAAAATCAACCAACAAACTCCAAAAGAAAAACAAAACAAAAAATACTTTAGTTTACCACTTTCATCATTCTCACCTCATCAATAGCCATCATTATTATAATTATTATTATTATTATTTTTTTTGTTTTTGACAATTTTTTAATCATATTTTTCATTTTTCATTTTTCATTTCCATTTTTTTATACTTTTGAACTAAATTCTTTCCCAATCTCTTCATAACACATAAAGTGGAGATGGGAATTTATCATTATATTACACGAGTCTTATTAAACAAAACTCTATCATTTCTTCTTTTTTTTTTTTACATTCTTTCTTCTTTTTGTAATTATTTATCAAACATGTGAAGTGTCCTGAAAAGTGGCTTTTCATCATTTTGAAAACATTCTTCATTCACATTTGATAACCCCTGGTGATATTTAGACCACTCAATCTTTGGACATTGAATAATTTTATTCTGTTTTGGAAGATTTAATTCATTATTTATCAACTTAATTACCAAATTAATAATATCAGCCTTGCTTGAAGATTTTCTATGAAATTCTAATAATTTTGAAAGGTGAACAATTTGATTATTGATTGAATTTTTGGATGAATACAAGAGTCTAAGGGTCAGACTGAGTGCAATATAATCAGTATTATGATCAAGATCTTCAGGGTGCACCAAAACTTCCAGTTGCTGCTGCTGTTCCCCTTGCAGCTGATGCGGTTGTGGTTTTACTTCTTCGTAATCATCCTCTTCTTCCTTTGGAGTCAATAAAGGCGATTCTTCATAATTTTTATGGGTACAACCATGTCCTTGAGTACCACTGGCAAAAGTTACACTCTTGGACCTCAATCTTGGAGGAGATGATGAAGTTGAAGATGTGTCAGTGGGCGATGGAGACCGTTGTTGTGTGGCAAACTTACTTCTTGCCTTGGTCGTTCTCATCTTCTTGTTGAAATATGTATTGCTATTGGTAATATCTTCAAGCTCCGAGACCTTCCTCTTGCTTTCCTTAACCTGAAGGTTCACAGCCATGATATAATGATAATGATATTGGTGGTGTGCGATGAAGAAGGAGACCTGGTGAGGATGTAGGACGACGACGACGACGGAGTGGTATTAGATATTAAGGTGGTGGTAGTAGGCTGCTAAGAAGGTAAGGTAACCAAAACAAAAAAAAAAAATCAGGAAAGGTGTTTTCCGGATTCTCGAAACTTCTTTCTTTACTTCAAACGCGGTAATTGCCAAACGTAGGTAGCCGTCTTATTCATACAACAAACTAATATACTGTTGTAGGTGATGAAGCCTTTTTTAAAAAGGAGAGCCTAATTAGAAACTGAAAAGAATTTGCGTACGAAACGTATACAAATTAAAGGTCAAGTGGGAGGTTTTTGTTTTGCTCTGAAAAGGCGACTTCCAATCCCCTTAATTCCAAAAAAAAAAGAGGTGAGTTGCTTTTTATTTTTTAATTTTCAATGTATTCTTCTGATAAGGGGGGGAAATTTTGAACGTTTTTGTTCGGTGGCAAAGTCCGGGTAACTTTATTTATTTTTTTTTGCATTCAGTTTATAATCGGTACATGCAGGAAGCAGCAGCTTTAAATAAATTACGAGAGATCATCAGATATAAACATGGCAGGAGTAGGTTATAGGTGGTAGAGAAGAAGGTCAGCAAGGAGCGAAAACTGAGCTGCTTCAAATTCAAAGAGATAGAGACACAATCTACTTTTGAAACTAATTAAAGATGCTAAATTGAGTCGATATTTTTGCCCTCCTCTGCCCACCTTACTCAGGCAGTCGTCACGTTTCGGTAAAGATGAAGTCCGGTGGGCTGCACTCCGCTATTGGAAATGAAAGACAAAGGGACAAAGAGGGGGGCCTCTTCTGTCAATGTTTACACTTGAAAGAAGTACCCGATTCTTAGATACGATACCTGAAGAAGAAAGACGACTGTAATGGACTCTATTGCCTGTATGCACTGCTAGATTCGTGAAGATTGACAAAGATCCTTTTCTGTAACTATTTGCCCCAAGTCATAAAAATTAAATACGACATCCTCAACAAAACAAACAACGTCAAACGGCACTGTCACCAATTACAGACGTACCAACACTAACTTGATTACTTACATCAATCACGGTCTTCCTCCCTACTGGTGTTCCATTTGCAGCCAAAGACGTTTCTACGCATTGCATGAGCCGCAAGCAATCGGGATTTTTGATTAAATTTTGCAACAATGAACAATGTATAATCAGGAATGAAAGATTCAGAATGTATGGTTGTCATACATACAAACATCCAACTCGTTCCCATGACCTACACACTTCATCAAAACAAACTTACATTTTTCACTCTCATATTTTAATTCCCACTATACTACTATCTACTCCAAACCAATTCTTTTTCTTCCTACACCAAAACTTTAATATAAACTCACTTTCGCTTTCTTTCTTTCTGTCTTTCACTCTCTCCTGGAAATTGCCTACTTACCGATCCCCCCAAAGGGGAGCTAAGCTCGATTGCACGAGTAGAGGTTCTAGCGGAGCGGTACCCCGAAGGGTATAGTTACTTCTATCGCAAAATGCTCGACTGGCGCCTATCCGGCGAGGACAACTGCGTTGAGCTTGTCTCCCTTCGGTCGTTACTTCCAGCTCTACTGGAACTCACGGTTCTATTTCTACAATTCAAGTTCGTTCTTTCTTATGTACTTATTTTCTGGCAAATCGCCATTTGATTTATAACTATTTACAGTTTCTACTTTTCTTCTTCCTTCTTACCATTCAATAATCTCTCTTTACCTTTCTTGGATGACTCAAGACTAGCTTTATCACTTATGAAATTACCAACCTTCTTAATATCTTTCTTCATCTCTTGAGCTTGGAATTTATATCTATAGAAAAATCCATGCTTTTCCTTTAACTGTTGTCTTTGCTTCTTGACACCTCTGTTAATAATTCCAACTTGCTCGTCGTATGGAATCCCTAATTCAGCTTCGGCCAAGCTTTCCTTACCAAACAAGACATCGAAAACTCTACCATCACTCCAGAAGAACCCCTTTCTGTCGACAATCCAACTCTTGGTTTTACCACCTGCTTGCTTTTCCTTCAAGGCAAAGAAAAAGTGGGAGTTGTCAGCAGTCCCGTAGAACCCCTTACCAGTCCATACTTTGGCCTTGACATTTCTCGTCAAATTGTTCAACGGAACAGTGTAAACCGGAGTCGGTTGGCCTGGGAACATTGGGTACAGCGTAAACTTGATATGTTCAATTTTTCCTGGTAAGAACCAGATTCTTCTAATCAATCTGGTTGGGATCTTGATACACTCGTAGGCCAATCTGAGCACAATGAGCCCTGGAATGGAAAACTTCATAACATCAAACCAGTACTCTCTAGTAAGTAACTCTGGGGTCAACTCTCTTTCGTTTATCTCGTACCTAGAAGCTGACTCAAAGGTAGCAAATTCTAATAAGACTAATCCGTAAGCGGTAAGCATGACTGCAAAGCAAATTGAACTCAAAAAGTACAATCTATGTGGTTCTGCTTCGTAAATAAGCTCCGGTTTCGTCTTTCTCTTTAAAATTTCAAGCACTTGCTTGAACGAATACTTGTCTCCAACCTGCGGGACACCAGGCCTTGGAAGTAAAGTTGGAACAATCTCCTTGGCAAGCGGGAACTTTGGAACCCTATCGGAAATATCATTCTTCTGCACTGACTCACCAGGAATATGATGCTTTATATGCTTCCATTCACCTTCGCTTGGTAAGTCTCTCTTTGGATTAAAATTTTCAGGTAATGATGATTTCCATCTCAAACCAGCAAGCTGTGCCCGCTTTACATACACTCTCGAGATTGGTCTGAGCGTCCTAATAGAAACATGCCCAACTAGATTCAAGAATGACATCTTCCAAATCACTAATGCTTGTATATAAAAACTGAAATACTACACTTTCCATTTTTCAATTTCTTATATATTATTATTATCATTATATTTCTATGGAAAAAATATTCATTCTACTGCATACAATATATCATCTACTTTGGTTTTCTCTAATAAAGAGAAGTAAAATATACACAAGTATTGAAGTTTCTAATTGGTCTTAGGCCATTTTAATGAGTGCTTATCTCCTGTTCCAATTGTGTCTCTATATAGGAGGGACTTGTATCGTCGATAGCACCGCCTTTGTCCTATTTCTCACTTTTGGACGTCTGCAAAGAGAGCGGGAAGTCGAGACAATCGATCAGGACGGAGTGGCGCCAGGAGGGCACCAGTGGAGTTTCTTGCTCAACTTCCTAAAAGTAAGCCATATTTCGTTATATTACCGCTCCGCTAGAGCCCCTACCCGGGGAGGGCGATTGCATCGAGCTTTGCTCCTCTACGAGGAGATCTTTTTCAAAGTCTTAGTAGGGCTAGAAAGCAACAACCTATGTGAGACAATCTCAACTCAGTTGTCGTTGCCGGATTGGCCCAAGTAGAACTTCTTAATCAGTAGAAATTTTAACTGATACCTTAGGATAGCTGAGTTAAATGCATTGTTACTATATTATACTCCCCAGAGGATCAATGAGCACCTCGATCTATTTACAACTTCAATAAGTACCACTCAAAATTATCCTTTCTATTGGTTTCTTCTCTTGACTTATCTTCTACCCTTTTTCTTTACAGCTTTTATATTAGTCTCAGCTCTTTTTAATTGAACCGGATGTTGACCAATATACTTTCCATTCATCTCTTTGAACGCTTTGAAATAGTCATCAGGACTAACAAAGGAAACAAATCCATAACCTTTATTCTTACCACTTCTGTTATCAACAGGAACCTTTGCCTTGGAGAGTGTTGCGTATTTTTGAAAAGCAGTGTATAAAAGCTGGTCGTCAGCATCTGCTCCTAAATTCCCCACAAATAATCTAAAGTGCTTAGGGTCCCACTCAAGCAAGGAAGGATCTTCCCAAGATTTATCACCAACCACCCTTTTCACAGTCTTATCGGGATTCACAACCCTAGTAACACCAACACTGGCACTGCTGCCAGCACCGCGAACTGGACCATTAGATACGATGTTTGTTGAACCACTTCCACTGGCGTTTATCGCACTGTGCAAATAGGCAGCTGGCTGCCTACCAGCTGCCAATCTACGGTCCGAAGACTTGCTAGCTGTATTTGTATTCTTTGACGGCTTTGGCTTGTTCACTCTAGAAATCATCCTTGTCTATACGCAGTCGTGATGATCTTCGCTTCCCTCCTTTGTTTACTCTTCTTCATTATCGCATCCTACTATAAGTTTATAAATAACGGTATATACTCATCTCTTCTCTTGTTCCTGCATATATACAAATCTATACACTATAATATGGAAGATGAAAGAAAAAAATTTAAGGTATATTTAAATAATAGATAACTCTTGTTCTTCCATCGTCGGTTATGTTTATACTTTCTGAAGTTTCGGACTTGGTTCGTATTCCTCCGCATACTTTTAATGTTCCAATCAAAGAATGTATAAGTAATGAGCTTAGTAAGAAGTACTCCAACAAGGTAGTGAGTAACCTTGGGCTCGTGATATCAGTTTGGGACATATTAGATATCAAAGACGGTTTACTTAAGCCTGGTGACGGTGCTGCATTCGTTGAAGTCAAGTTCAGATGTGTTGTTTGGAAGCCATTTATTGGTGAAATTCTTACAGGTTGGGTGCTGGAGTGTTCAGTTGAAGGAATTAAAGTCAAGATGGAATTCTTTGATGAAATTTTTATCCCAAAGAGTTACGTCTTTGAAAATTGCTCTTATAGACACGCTGATAAGGCATGGGTTTGGCAGCCTGATGAAGATACTGAATTGTTTATTGATGTGAACGAAAAAATAAGATTCAGAATTGAAGAAGAAATCTTTGTTAATATTAAGCCTAAATCAAGTTCTGAAGCTTCTGTTGCACTGGGTATGTTACAACCCGATGAAGAAGAAGCAAACAAGAAAAAGGTTCCACCTTACGCTTTACTTGCTTCCTGTCAAACTGATGGTATGGGTTGTGTTTCCTGGTGGGATTAATCTAGTTAGGAAGAATACTACCTCCCCTCTCATCCTCCCTCTCTCAGCATCAGATTGGTTAAACTGATTACTGAGATGGTGTAAAATAGATAATGACTAAAATTAATGCATATAGACAAAAGAAAACAATTGTAGAATTAGTGAGGCAATGGAAATTAAGAAATTATTATAAGGAAGCTTTCTAAAGGCATTTTATCCTAGATCCTTTAAATTTTGGACTAATTTAACCCAAATCCTCTGACCTCTTTCCTCTTTCCCTTTCTCAGTAATACTGGGGATAAGTCCCTTTGGTAATACCCCTTCTGGATGTGCTTGGTTGATACACTGGCGCAATCAGGGTAGTAGATCCTATTCTTCCTTTATGTGGCACTGTGTCTATAGTGTAACAATACACATTTGTTTAAATTTTTCTTCTTTTTATTTATTGAATTTCTATGTATTATGTATGTTTCTTCATCCTCCTCTGCTTCATCTTTCTCTCTTTCTCTAATTATATTGCATATATTGAGAAGTACTGCTGAATTTCATATTACCCTTAATAACCTTTTCAACAGCCTTTAAGAAATCCTTCTCGTTTGCAACCTTTCTTCTTGCTCTAATTGCAAACATACCAGCTTCAGTACAAACTGATCTTAATTCGGCACCAGTTGCATTTGGACAAAGTCTTGAAATTAATTCCCATCTTATATCCTTTTCACATGACATTGTCTTTGAATGAATTCTGAAAATATTTGCTCTACCTTCTAAATCAGGAAGAGAAAATTCAACTTTTCTATCAATTCTACCTGGTCTTAATAATGCAGGATCTAAAGTATTTGGTCTATTGGTGGCAAACATGACTTTAATGTTACCTCTTGGATCGAAACCATCCAATTGAGTAATTAATTCCAACATAGTTCTTTGAACTTCGTTATCTCCACCAGCACCATCATCAAATCTTGCACCTCCAATAGCATCTACTTCATCAAAGAAAATTATACAAGCTTTCTTGGTTCTAGCCATTTCAAATAATTCTCTAACCATACGGGCACCTTCACCAACGTATTTTTGTACTAATTCAGAACCAATAACACGAATAAATGTGGCGTCAGTACGGTTGGCTACAGCTCTGGCACATAATGTCTTACCAGTACCTGGTGGACCGTAAAGTAAAATACCCTTTGGAGGATCAATACCAAGCTTCACGAATCTTTCAGGTGATAAAAGTGGTAATTCAACAACTTCTCTTAATTTTTCGATTTGTTCCTTGCACCCACCAACATCACTATAGGTAACATCTGGTTTTTCTTCAACCGTCATCATGGTTACACTTGGATCAATTCTAGGTGGAAGCGGTAACTGGATATCATACTTTTGTCTGCCAACCCCGACTCTCATACCTTCTTCAATATCGGTTGGAGAAACTCTTTCACCTAATCCGACAACGAATTTAGCAATTTGTTTAATATTTATAACATATTTGGATTTATTATCAGCATTTTGTAAAGCCAGGGTTCCAAGACCCGGGGCAGCTCCTGACCCACCGTTGTCAGCCGGTGGAGACACAGCTTCGATAATTTTAGTACAACGAGCAACTTGCAATGGGTTTTCTGAACTCATTCTTTGCTTGTCACCCATTACATCCCAAAGATGTGGAGCAGCTAAACCAGTATCTGATTCCTTGATCCCAATACTTTCCTTTATTCTATCTTCAATGGTCTTAAGATCCTTCTCGATTTGCTTGAGGGGAGAAGCGTATGGAGCAGCACCGTATGTCTTCAAAACTTGAATATCTCCTTCAGAAAGGGGAACAATCTTATCTTGGTTTGCTTCGTCTGATTCATCAGGTGCAACGTATTTATCCCAATCAGCTTTTGGTGGCATTATATATTATTTTGATTTGTTTGTGTGGTTGTGTCGTGCTTTTTTTATCGTTAAATTTTGTGCTGAGGTGGCAGTTGTAAGGAATTACACGTGTAACTTTGACGTCAGGTTATTCAATGGATATTGTCAATGACACCTTTTACCTTGATAATGATATAGATAGGTATATAGTAATGGTCGCTTGAGTGTTGAACTTGACTCTATGGTATAATTGTTCGCCTCCCGGATGAGTACACGACTTTGTTTATATGCAGGTGTGGATGCAAATATAAAAAACTGGCTGCTTATAAATATGGAGAGTAGAGTTAGTACGTAGTACATGGTGCAGCACTGAGAGTTCGTGAATTGAATTCAATTCAATTGAATTAGAAAAGACAAACAAAAGGATAATAATGAACGCTATTGTTTTAACTGGAAGTATTGTGGAAGCTGGTTATTTAATCAATTGTTGTCGAAGTTCTTTAACAATGTATATCTTAAACCTATCCTGATTTACCACTGTCTATTATTCAAGGATCCTTATAGGAAGTACCATATATTTTAATTGAATAAATGTCAGATATCATCAGAAATTGTATCTCAAGAATGTGTTTTTATCCCTGAAAATGTGGCTGAAACTGTCGAAACTGGAACTTGAGAGACTACTGAGTTCTGGTACCTACAAGCTACAACGAGTTCCAAGCGATCATTCATAAATACAACGTTAACACATCATGAGACCTCATTTTCTCGTACACTCACAAAATGTGCTGAACCAACTTTCATACTTTAGAACGCCATAGTGCAAAAAATACAAAATCTACTTGGCAATTGTAAAGTAATTGCAATTTATTAGAGGTACTACTACAATAATTAATATTTAAGTGAATATTATCATTTATTCAATATATAGAATTAATTGGATAAAATTACTTGGTTTCACCAAAGACAGCGTCGGAAGCCTTTTGTAAGATAGACTTGTCTTCTTGTGGGGTGGCCTTTCCAGCAGCATCATCAACAGCACCGACAACAGAGTCCTTTAAGTGTTCTGGAGTAGACTTTTCTGAGTCTGGCTTAACAGCAGAAGCGACCTTGTCACCAACACTTTGTCTACCGAAATCTGACATATTTAATTTAGTTTAGTTTTTGAAAAAATTTAAAAGGTTATACTTTAATCAATAAAATATAATGATGAAAAAAGGAAAATGAAAGTAACTCGAATTGGGGGGAAAGGGTACCTACTTATATACACCGATTTTAACTATCATCAATTGCCACATTCCTACCATAAATCCGTGGCGCATGCACTTGCTTGACCATAAAGGTTGCTCTAGGTGTTGGGAGCAAGTATGTATTTAAACTTTCTGCGGCGCATATTGAATATAGCAATCGTATTTCTTGACAATTGCTGTGGCATAGGTTGTTAAGATTCCAGAAAAGAAAAATAAGATCCCCAATCTTCAAAATAAGTGGCAATTGTCCTTCATCGAGTAAGTTCGCGTCGGTAAGCACTGTGTTGTTGTTTCTCGAAGGATCCACTAGTTGCTGTTTTACTTACGGGTGCAAATTACTGCGCACCCTCGAAGTCATCCGGAACTCCGTTGCTAATAGACAATATTGAGTTGTGAAACATTTCCTACCCCACATATTTGTGCCTAGGAATGATACGCAGTTCAACCGAAAGTTCTAGTATTTAATTCAGCTAAAAATAGGGGGCAATTTATCACTGGCACAATTGAGCTGGCTCGGGCCTTGTTGCTTTTGGTATTACTACTGCTGCTCTAAATACTGATCAACTACATTCTTAGAAATATTCCCTTGTTTTTTTTTTATATTCTTATAAACAACCCGAAAGACCTTAATTTACAAAAAGTACATCAGTAATTCTATTAATTTCTTCATTCAATCCGTTTTTGTTTACACCCTTTTCGTTCATTAAAAATGTCATCATCTTCATCCCAAGCAAACTCAATTTTGTTGCATATAATTCAATTTTATCTTGCAAACTAGATAAATCATTCCGCTTCAGTTTAGATAAGTATTTGAACAAGTTGATCATTAACTGTAAATTGCTGTTAAACTCAACAATCTTGAGATTAGATGATGAACCCTTCGGACTATTTATGACTTCTTTAAGAGAAGTAAGGCTATACTCGACAACCTTGAATAATTTCAGATACCAAAACAGTGAGGTTAATGCCAATCCAATACTTCTCTTTGATGGTTTGCCATTGAATCCACCTTGGTTCTTCTCTTCGTCATCTATCAATAAGGTAAATGAATTTGAAAGAAATTGTAAAGTAAACTGAAACGATTCACTGGCAGATATCTCATCTAATTCAATGAGGTAATAGTAAAAATTAAGGTTAACCAATGAAATGTTCTCTTCGGGAGATTCAAAATTTAAAGAATGGATAACTCTTGAAATCTTGACTCTCCATTTCTCTATATCAGATGAAAGTTGTTTGATTTCAGATGATGTTGACTCTGACTTCTTACTCAATCTAAGTGTAAGTAATTTATTCTGAAGTCTACTGTAAATGATTTCTTGGTTTATAAGATCAAACATTTCCTCTGATTCATCTGAGTTTTCGTGCTTAAGTGGGAGTTCTAACATAATAAATTCGTCTTGTGGTAATTGACTTGGTCTGTTGAACAACATGCTAATAGATTTATCTAAATTGTAAACCGACCAAAAGAAGCGTTCCTCATTTGGGCTACCACGTACATGTGAACCCTTTTTAATCATTTGGCGAGTAAGAATTCCTAGTAATTCCCAAGAAGTTTCCTTTTCGTCCGTTGTTAAGTTTAATTTGAATAATATAAGTAATAGTAACAAGTTCAAACCTTCCTGAGATTCAAAATTAAGCACATCAATAATCAGTTCAATACTCTTCTCGCTAAAGTAAACAGAGAAAAGTGAACTATTTGTATTTTTGTCATGAATGAGGCAACCAATGCTAAGAAGGAGATATATATCTAAATTGACAATCGTTTCCTTATCAAATGAGATACTGCGGAACTTGGATGTCTTCATAAACTGTGAATGAGTGATGAATGGAAATCTGGTTTCGTAATTATGGAAATAATTCATGAGAAATCTAGTCGGGAGGTCTGAATCTGGGATTGGTTTCATATTTATAAATTCGTCTTTCAAGTTTGACGATGGGTATGAGTTTGTAATTGACCTCAAATTGAGTTTCGAGGAGAGTGTAGGCCGTCTTGAGCGAAGGGAGAGAGATGACATTGCAGCTCGAGGATGGTGTCTAGTGTAGCTAGAGGTAGATCCACCGTTTGAGGAGGATCCGATTACGGATCCTCCCAGTTCAAATTGATTTGGATTGCTTATAAGTACCAATTTTCTGGCAGCATCTTGAGTATCCAGCTCAGCTGATGCTGCTGGACTATCATTAGGTGTAAGCAGGTTAATTTGAGCTTGGCTTTGATTAGGAGGCAATTCTCTAAAGTATTCAGAAGTTCCTTCCTTCTTGAACGCAGCAGCGGAGGAGGCGATACTGGACGACGACGATGACGACGTCGGCTCATTAAATAAAACTGTCTCGTTCTCAACAACAGATATCTTCTTTCTACGTTTATTTGACCTGTTTATGTACTCACAATTTGATCCTGACCTTCTGCAATTGACACAGCTTGGGTATTCTCTCAGGCACTTCTTCTTAAGTTTATAGCAACGGTTGCAGTTATTTGCATGGTGGGTCTCTGCTGTTTCCGTATCTGGAGAGTCCGAAGACCTCTTAGTTGACCCTGATACTTGCGTCTTCGAGCCTACACTGGCATTGCCAGCTGAAGGTACCTCAGCGGTGACAACAGCTGTTGTTGCCGTTACTGCTGGCGAAACGGAAACACCGGGGGACATAGCGCTAAAGGTAGTAGCACCACTACTGTCCACTGACTCAGCAACGGCCGCTACCACCACATCCTTCGCTGGCAAAGTATTCCCCTGAACGGTAGCTTCATTACCGCTAGATCCAGTCGAACCTGGTGCGTTCTCAGGGCCCAGACTTGGGCCTGCCGATGTTTCGTCCTCCTTCGCCTGGCGAAGATTCGACTGATTCAGCTTGACCGTCGACGTCAAGTTCAACCGGAACTTACTCGCGACAGCTCCGTTGCCCATCAGCTTTCGATAATAGTAATCCATGTCGTGCTATGCAGTACTAATCACTACTACTTTTGTATAAGCAATACCTTTTTACTTAAATAACAAGAAAGAACCAGGTCAATAAATAGAGTAAGTCCGCATATCAGCGGCGCCGACTTTTCTGAGACAAAACTGTGTATATAAAAAGAAATTTTGCAGAAGCCGTCGCTCTGATGCTATATCACGTGTGATGTTTATTTAACCCGTCAATGGGCCGGTCCATTAAAATATCCAATTATTATTAAATTATCCAAGCTGTAATAAATAGGGAGAAGATGGTAGTATGTACCCACCGGGTTTTTGTAAATGGGTTGGAGAGTTTGGGAGGAGTTTGAAGTTATGTATATAAATTCTCGGCCCTATATGCTTTTGGCCGGCCCTTTTTGAAGTAAAATCTTTTTTTATTTGGTACCGCTCCGCTAGTGACCTATTCGGGAAGAACGATTGCATCGATGATAACTCCTCTTCAAAGAGATCTCTACAGAATTATGGTAAGGCTAAAAGTAACGACCGAAGGGAGCTGAGCTCAATGCTGTTGTCCTCGCCGGATATGCGCTAGCGGAGCGTCTTGCGATACTTGATGATATGTATCACCATTTTATGGTACCGCTCCGCTAGGGCCCCTACCCGAGGAGGGCAATAGCATTGAGCCTTGCTCCCCTTCGGGGAGTTGTTGCTACTAACTTGTAGTATAAAGAGCAAAATTCAAAGGAAATAAGTACGGTATGGTCAACCTTTGATGAATGAGTTCAGCGGAGTGGGTTGTCTTCCGCATAGAAGTCGGGTCATTTAAAGGTTTTCACGTGACACCTCAGATCAAGATGTATCACCTCTTCATAGCTTGGGGATACATAAAACTTTTATCAAAAGAACAACAGGCGGCGCAGGTAGCCTTGGTGATTATTAACTCGTGTAGGTAGGTTCGTAGGGGAGGTAAGTTTGGGACAGAAGCACCTTCTGCGTATAAACACGAGCTAGGGCATCTTACTTTTATACGTATGACTTTATCTTAAAGCAAGCTACCTATCCCGCTATGACCATTTTTAACTGAAGGTTCATATCTTACTCCCAGTAGGCCTAGAATCACAACCGAAGGGAGAAGAGCTCAATACAATCGCCCTCGCCATATAGGCGCCAGCGGAGCCTCTTTTTGCTTTCATAATTAATTGACTAGTAAATCCCTTTCAATCCACATTTGTCTGATATTTCACAATTTCTTTATTCCAGCTTCTATTGTTTAAAACTTCTCATATTAATTAAATTCTACCTGTTAGTTTAGTTTTTTTTTTCTTCTTATTTCTATGTTACTTTATTTATAGCTATTTACAATCACGGATTTTTATTATTATAAGAGAATAACAAATCCGCCCCATATATTCCTCAGAGTTTATATATATATACCTTGTGTAAGTGTATGTTTGTGTGTGTGTGTGTGTGTGTTATTGTATTTATATTGGTGTGTTTGAATGTGTATGTGTATGCTTACGCTTATGCTTATGTTTATTCTTAAGCAGTCTTTGCTGATGATTCTTCAGGAATTCTTGCTTCAGGTTGTTCTAATTGCTCAAATTCTCTGGCAGCAGCAAATGCTTCAACAGCCTTTTGTCTTAATTCATCCAACAATATCGTTTCATGCTTAGGATTGTGGGCTGGTAACGTTTCATGCTCAACACAACTCTCATTCCAATACTTATCTTCACCCTTTCTCCATATGTTCTCCCAATAAATCTTTGTTTCAGCTAATTCAAATTCATCGATCACGTGACTTAAATCAGCAACTGCTTCTTGAGAGAAAGTTGGTCTGTATTGTCCCGAGAACCAGATGTTACCGTCTTCGTTCTTCTTTCTTAAGGCTTGGGCGTCCTTCTTTAACTCGACGTCTCTTGCGTGTCTTAATTGAACAAGACCCTTGTAGGCGGCAACAGCGTACTCGTAGTTGGCAAACTCTGCGACACACATTATTCTCCACAAGTCATTTCTTCTACTTGGCTTTCTGTTTTGCCAGTTAGGTCTTACAAACTGTTGGTCGATCTGGTCTTGGTGATATGCTGGAACCTGTGAGTACAACACTTGTCCTGAAAACAAGTTCTTAAATAAGAATACTTGTGGAGCTAAGTTTAGTCTCTTCAAGTCTTCGGCGGTCTTTTCACCCTGCGCAATTCTGGCACCGTTGACCTTTCTGGTCTTAAGGTGTTCTATCAAAAGCTTTCTAGCTCTCTTTTCGGCAGTTGTCTTATATGCCATCTTATTGCTATGTTTGTGACCTTCTTCTTTTCACTTTCAGGAGGTTTTAGGTTCTCTTCTACTAAATTTTTTTCACGCTGTGTCTATTGGAAAATTTTTGGTCAATCCATATTACACAAAAGCAAACAACAAAAGATTGTTTATATGCAGGCATTTCTAGGTTACCCACAATAATAATAATAAAATAATAATAAAAATACGTAACGTACATACATAAAATACATATATAATAATATTATTATTATTCTCATTCTTATTCATATACATATAAGCTAAATATTATACTAAGTGCTTGGAAAACTAAAAGCAAGAGTTGTTGTGCATAGAGAAATTTTTGCATACCTTCTTTTTTTTGTATTGCTTAGTGTTGTTCTTTTATGCTTTCAGTTTTGGCCCTTTTCCTCATCTTTGGTGGGGTTTTCTTCGTGTCATACACTATAACCTACAACCATTCACTAATACCGTCGTACTTATCTTCGTCACGGATTTCAAAATCATCCATAAATCAGCACATTTTCAAGCTTTCGCAGAAATTCAACCTTCAGCTCATTGAATTGAAGGTAGATACGGAAGAAGAAAACAAGGTGAGGAGCCATGTTGGCCATAACCAACACGCAAGTAGTAGTATTAGTTCTGGTGGCAGCAGTGTCGAGGAAATAATTGTCAAGGCTGTTTTCTCCCTAGGTTTGTCACTCAGTGCAATGCTTGTTATCCTCATTCTATGCGAATTAATGGACTTTCTTGACTCCCTGGGAAGATTATTTTGCTTCCACTTGGTGATTAACTTGATCATTACCCTTCTCACGATGGTACAACCGTTTATTATATTGAGCCTTGTGATCTTCCAAAGGCTATCTCCTCCTACACGTGGATACCTGATAAGTTTATTGATGTTATTTGGTGTGTGCTATTTTGCATGGTTTATTGTTCTCAATAAGCTTGGCTCTTTGACCTTATCATATCTCCCTGCAACTGGCTCAGATAAATCGATTATCGAAAAGAAAACAAATGAAATATCTATTGCGGGGATAACTATCATGGCAATACTTTCTGGTGTTGGGTCGATGTCAACACCATACAGACAAATCCCTGTCCTTTACAACAAGTACAACAGACAAATGCCAAAGAGGAGTATCACGCAGCTGGACTTGAACAACATGATCCAATCGTACAATCACACCGAGGCATTAGTGGTGAAAAGAAAACAACAATTGAGCTCTCTACAACTTAAGGACGGTGGAACCGTTTATGGTGGTGGTGCTGACACTCCATACTCAAAGTATAGTGAAAATGCGTCATTATCTTCTCACAACAAATCACTGAAACTTGGTGGGATCATGAATAAAGTTCAATCCTTTGCTTCTCTTTCCTCACTTGGTAAAACAAACTCAGAGGAAGCTGAACTTTCTAACGAAATTGAATCACTTCAAACATTGAAAGATCATATTTACGATGATTTTATCAAGCTTATGGAAAAATTCCAAATTCAGCAACATCAAGAAGTCAAGGGTACTTTGATAATGAACTTAATCAAATGGTTTGATTGGGGGTTTGGTGTTTATTGTATATATAGAATTGTCAACGTGATATTGATCAAGCTCCCATACCAAGCTTGGGCTTCATCTGGTGCATCTAATGTCATAAATGATGATGATGAGGCACTGGCAACAAGTGATGCTTTAGCAATTACCATTTCAAAGATTATCCTTTCATTAACATCACTCCCGATTACCGAAACGCAGTTAGTCTATCAAATATCCTTCCTACTCTCTGGTGGGTTGTTTCTTTGTTCTATTTCTAACGTGATTACAACTTTAAGATCGTTCAAAAAATTCCTTCCATCCATGGGGAATTATTCCGCCAGTTCCATTACATATTTAAAACATCTTGTCATTTCTGAACTTTTAGGGGTTTATGTAATGTCTACTGCATTACTTATTAGAACAAACTTACCTGAAAATTTATCAAACCAAGTAAGTAAAATTCTTTCCCTTACCGGATCTTCGATATCAAATATGTCTAAGAAATCAAGAATCTCGGCAATTCAAGAAGTAGAATTTATTAATAATTGGTTTGATAAAATATTTGCAATCACTTGTATTATTACATTGATAGTCTTATTACTCAGAAATTATCTTGATGATGACAATAATATGGATGAATACGATGAAGAACTGATGTTAGAAGTTGGAAAGATTGCTTAACTAAATCAGATGTATACAAATAAAATCTAAAAACATTTTACTAATATTATTACCATTTGTTGCTACTTATACGAAAAAGAAATTTAGACATGCTTGACGTGAACAATAGCCACTTCCCAATAAATACTTTACAACAAATCCACTCGTAAAGAGGCTACTAAATATTAGACTAAATCAGATACATATTTCAATTTTAATAGGAGACATTTGAATGTACATTATAATAACTTTATTTAAATATTTTCTTCTTCTGGAACAACAAAATTACCTTGTTTTCTTAGTTTCATTCTTTTCCACATCAAAACTATTCCAATTTGGCTTACCCATCATCCACCATGCACGAACTTGGGAATAAGGATAAGCGGTATCATTTCTACCATTGACGGTATACCATGAGACGCAACCACCGATTGGTGTACCAAAAACCTTCTTCTTTAAGATATTTTGGGTTCTTTCATTCCATTCATCATAAACTTCTGGTTTGACTACTACAGAGTTGTAAGTGCCATCTAAGATCTTCTTAGCAATCTTACTGAAGTAATTAGCACTATTTTCTAAAGCTAACACTACCAGTGAGTGACCAGTGGCAGAGTTAGGTCCACCGAGAATAAATAAATTAGGACAGTTCTTAACTAAGACAGTTTCATAAGCTGAAGCTCCTTCCTTTTGCCAAACTTCATTAATTTTTTTTCCATCCTTTCCAACAACTTCGAAGGACTTCAATGCTTTTTCTAAGTCATAACCAGTACATGCAACAATGATATCACAGGGTAATCTTTTACCACTCTTTAATACAACGTGTTTAGCTTCAACATGATCAATCATGTCGTTCGTTAAATCAATTCTTGGGTCAGATAATGATGGCAAATATGTGTAATCATAAATCATTCTCTTACAACCAATTTTGAAGTCTGGAATAAGTAAGTCGTGGTATTTCTTTGGAGCTGTGTTCTTCATGTAGCTGGTTGCCTGTTTGGTGTTGAACCATCTCATTATCGAAGCCCAGAACCCCTTACCAGAATACAACGGATATTTGGATTCCGCAACGGCTGCGATGATAAAACGAATAAATACAATCCCCCACCTGTGGAAGGAAAGAAGCTTGTACATTGTGTAGGCAATCTTAGGTAATGGAGGCATAATCCAATGCTTGGAACGGAAAATTTGAACAATCAGCTTTGGTTGGTAGTCATCCAAAAGTGCAGGGATAACTTGAGCGGCAGAACAACCGTTACCAACAACAATAACATTCTTATCTTTGAAATCAACATCATGTCTCCATAATGCAGAATGGATGTACTCACCTTGAAAAACGTCGTCCAAACCAGGAGCAGTCAATTGTCTTGGATAAACTAAACCACCAGTCAGCATGACTAAAAGCTTAGTATTGTGCTTCAATAATTGACCAGTATTCAAATCTCTACCAGTGAGGTCCCACAGAGCAGTTTTATCGTTGTATTTACATTGGGTGATAACCGTTCTAAATCTTCCATGATACTTCAATCCAAACTTATTAACCACCTTTAATATGTATTCTTCCATTTCGTATTGTGGTGGTCTCAATGCACTCCAGTTACTGTTTAATTCACTGAAGAACGAATACCATACTGCTGGAATATCTGATGCGCAACCAGGGTAAGTATTAGCGTACCAAGTACCACCAAAATTATCGTGTTTTTCAAAGATGGTGAAATCGTTTTCCTTCAAGTCTTTAATACATGTGAGAGCAGCACTCAACCCACCAAATCCACCACCGATTATGGTAATCTTGGATTGGGTTTCCTTGACTGGGAGTTGGTTATCTTGAGGGACAACAATGTTTGGACCCAAGATTTGGTTGGCTTCTTCAAAAGTACATCTGTACTTAAAGGGATTCTTATGCGAATCGTAAGTAAGAGTAACAGTAGACATTCTTTGTAAAGGAAAATTAAATAGTAGTAAGACAAGAATAAAATGTCAGTGAAACTTCGAAAGCGACCTGGACCTTCTTTATATATAAAGATAAGGTGTAGTGCATATGCAAGTGGCGGAGTTTAAAAGCACCCCCTCTCTCCACAAAATTCAAACAGAATGAATACGTCTATAAACTGCAAAGCATGTGCAAAAGTGGGGGAAAAGGATGATAAGTCAAAATCACCTCATATGTCCCAATAGGAAGATAGCAAGATGTAGCACAATCTCTTCAATTTTAAGGCAAATGAACCATTTTAATTAATTCACCTTCGCAATGCGCAACTGACAGTTTGATTACTTGCATGTGTAACCCCATATCTTGCAGGTACCGCTCAGGGGAAACCCTTAAGGATTCCCGTCCATCCTTTCTCACCGGTCCCATAAGAATGAGTCTGGATTTGAGAGTAGGTTTTAGGCTCATCGCCAACACGATACATCGGCCCAATATCTCTAAATCTTACTAAGTGCTTCCCTGACATCTCCACTTCCTGCTACTTAGCTGCTATTCACCTTCCGCGGAAAATAATTTTGTGGGGAATGATAAAAATTCTTGATTTCCTATTGTAGCGATTCCTCACATGGAATTTATTCAAACACCACTAATTAAGCAAATTTAATGTTCCTTGATGCTATGGACCGAGGGTTCCAAATGCAACTATGGTAATAATGCATGTAGTCTATTATAGTAATTTGACAAGTTGCACATCCCTAAGAGTCGTGGTCCAACATATCGACATTCGTTTAAACTACAAGAGTATCAAACAAATCTTTCTTATCTTCAATTGCCAACTCCCACATAATGTTTTTTTTCTTGAACTGTTGCTTCAGTAGTGTTTCAACTTGCGCTCCGGCTACCCTTATACCTTCGCTCCTTCTATCCGGCTCGTTGATCTCCTATTCGCAGCCATATTTCGTTGACACGTTCTCCCTGCAGGCCATATATCAACAATTAGATTATATCACAAACCATAAATAAATGATAACACACCCCCGCTTATTCCTCCGCTATCGCCATCTAAATCTCGCACCCCTATCTAATAAAAATATTTCCTAACTATCATTATACTGAATTTCCTATTTTGGTCAATATCTTATTGATCTTCATGACCTGTATATAAACGGAACACTAACAATTTGCAACCATTTCAATGCTTTAGCCTATCTAAATACTGAGTTATCAAAGGCAAAGGCATTAGAAGATATAAGATTGGCGAGTGAGTGGAGAAAAAAATGGATGAGACTGTAGGGGAGTATGTGAGAGTGGTTGAGAGTGGGGGTTATTGAGGAGTGGGGTGGTTGTAGAGGAAATTTTTGGTTTAGATTGGCAATTTAATCTTCCACGACGCTCCGCTGGCGCCTATCCGGCGTGGACGATTGCATCGAGCTTACCTCCCTTCGGTCGAGACTTCTAACTCTACTGTTAGTGAAAGATGAGATTCCCGAACTAAGCATGATATCGCGTCAGGCACAGCTCTAGCGGAACAGTACAAATTATATATGGTAAATTTAACTACTTCATCCAGTGTAGTATCATCATAACTTGATGGCCACTATACGGCGTTTGGTTTCATGAAAAACAGAAAAAAATCATAAATGCCAAGCATATCTGTAATTGCTAGAATTGGGGGTATATTTGGCTAAGAAAAGCCAAAGAGTCAACACTCTTTCAATACAGTCACTAGACTGTCTTTAACTCCATCGAGTTTCAAACTCATCTCTCACCATTTTTGTGCATGTTTCTACTTCAAAGCGACAAAATTCCGTGGTGCATCAAATAATTTGTCGGTGATAAGAATACCTAAGCATAATACACCTATGTTAAAAGCATTGGAAGGCCCACGTAGTCTTTCCTAGATCGAACAAACAGGTATGTCTATTTGGGAATGTTTTGAAGATCCGTTGCATTTACCTTCCAAAATAAATCCACATTTAAAAACATTTAAGTCCCTTGTGAGATGTAAATTCAATAAACCCTCGGTGAGCCTCAATAAATTCCAATACATTCCTCCAAGGAAACACAACTATTTACATTTTATATGTGGTATCAAGTACGTACAAATATATGTTATAAGTCTTGGTATGAAAAAGTTTCCTGCATGTATTTCAAGATTGGAGGGGTCGTGTACTTCCGATTTTTCAGCGACGTTACTCACCCCATCGACCTTTTACCAAACCCTAAAGGATCTAAACTCATATGCCTAAAATATTCAACACGAATACAGGTATCAAATTAGTATTATTTTTTCAATTAGACTATAAATAATTACTATTTAAATCACGTTGTTCTTATCAAGACCTAGTATTCGATCCATTTGTGCTCATTTCAGAAAAATGTCCACTTCTGCCTCTGTTGCTGCTAAGCAAACTGACATCCCATTTTCAAGAGATGCTCTTGATCAAGTTTTAAAGAGAAGATTCTTCTTTGCACCAGCTTTTGAAATTTACGGTGGTGTTTCTGGTTTATACGACTATGGTCCACCAGGTTGTGCTTTCCAAGCCAACATTGTCGACACTTGGAGAAAGCACTTTATTTTGGAAGAAGATATGTTAGAAGTTGACTGTACCATGTTGACTCCACATGAAGTCTTAAAGACTTCCGGTCACGTTGACAAGTTCGCTGATTGGATGTGTAAGGATTTAAAGACCGGTGAAATCTTCAGAGCTGATCATTTGGTTGAAGAAGTCTTGGAAGCTAGATTGAAGGGTGACAAGCAAGCTAGAGGTCAAGCTACTGAAGTTGAAGAAGAAGATGAAGACAAGAAGAAGAGAAAGAAGAAGGTTAAGGAAATCAAGGCCGTCAAGCTCCCAGACTCTGAAGTTGCTGAATATGAAAACATTTTAGCTCAAATTGATGGGTTCTCTGGTCCTCAATTAGGTGAATTAATTGTCAAGTACAATATTACCAACCCAGCCACAAACGGTCCATTAGAACCACCAGTTGAATTCAACTTGATGTTTGAAACTGCCATTGGTCCATCCGGTCAATTAAAGGGTTACTTAAGACCAGAAACCGCTCAAGGTCAATTCTTAAACTTTAACAAGTTATTAGAATTCAACAACGAAAAGATGCCATTTGCTTCTGCTTCTATTGGTAAGTCTTTCAGAAATGAAATTTCTCCAAGATCTGGTCTTTTAAGAGTTAGAGAATTCCTTATGGCTGAAATTGAACATTTTGTTGATCCAAATGATAAGTCTCACAAGAATTTCGAACAAATTGCTAACTTAAAGTTAAAATTCTTACCAAAGGATGTTCAAGAATCTGGTTCAACTGTTTTAGTTGAAAAGACTGTTGGTGAAGCCGTTTCATCTGGTATGGTTGATAACGAAACCTTAGGTTACTTCCTTGGTAGAATCTACTTATTCTTAACCAAGATTGGTGTTGATCCATCTAGATTGAGATTTAGACAACACATGTCCAACGAAATGGCCCATTATGCTGCTGATTGTTGGGATGCTGAATTACAAACCTCTTTCGGTTGGGTTGAATGTGTTGGTTGTGCCGATAGATCTGCTTACGATCTTTCTGTCCATGCTGCTAGAACTAACGAAAAGTTAATTGTTAGACAACCACTCCCAGAACCAATTACTGTTGAAAAATTTGAAATTGAAATCGCAAAGAAGAAGTTTGGTCCAAAATTCAGAAAGGATGCTGGTGCCGTTGAAAAATGGTTATTAGCCAGAACTCAATGTGAATTAGAAGATTTATCAAAGGAATTAAAGTCTGAAGGTAAGATTACTTTCAAAGTTCCAGAAATTGCTGATGCCATTGAATTAGATACTGAATTTGTTAAGATTGATAAGGTTAGCCGTACTGAACACATTAGAGAATTCACTCCAAATGTTATTGAACCATCATTCGGTATTGGTAGAATTATCTATTCTATCTTTGAACATCAATTCTGGGCCAGACCAGGTGATGAAGCTAGATGTGTTCTTTCATTACCACCATTAGTTGCCCCAACTAAGGTTCTTTTGGTTCCACTTTCCTCTAACCCAGAATTACAACCAGTCGTCAAGAAGGTTAGTGCTGCCCTTAAGAAGGAAGTCATCCCATTCAAGATTGATGACTCTTCTGCTTCCATTGGTAAGAGATATGCTAGAAATGATGAATTAGGTACCCCATTCGGTATCACCATTGATTTCGAATCTGTAAAGGATCTTTCTATCACTTTAAGAGAAAGAGACTCTACTAAGCAAGTTAGAGGTTCTATTGAAGACATAATTAAGGCTATCAAGGCTATTACTTACGAAAATGCTTCTTGGTCTGAAGGTACTGCAAACTTGACTCCATTCGAAACCCAAGCTCAAGAATAAACGATTAAAGTATGTATGTAAATAAACTATAATAATATATAATTAAAAAGATTAAAAAAACTAAAAAAAAAATAAACTAACAAAATTGCTCTATTTTCAAGGTTCAAACTTCGTAGATTCTTATCAGTATTTTAACCCTATGTACACCTTTGAACTTAAGACATAATGTTGCAATTGGAATAATATTTGTAAATATAATAACCATTATGGCACTTGAAATGGTTGAAATTTTTTGAATTAGAAACAATCCAGTAAAATTGAAAATTAAAAATTTTAACAAATCAGAATGAGTAATGGAACCATGTCTATTTGGAGTCATAGCAAAGAAGTATAGTGGATAGCACAAGCTAAATGTAAATATTGAAATTCCTAATAAATCAAACATAGGTGATATACGATTGAAAGAAGAAGTTGTAAAAGAAAGGTTTTTGATAAACCGGCTGCAAAATTTCGCATTGTCACAAAGAGGTCTTATTTTCCATTCCCATTCCAATTTTTCATTTATTTACTTACTCACTACACCATAACACAATGTAAATATATATATATATAACAACTTTTTAAACTCTGTCAATTTCAATCTGTCTAATTATTGTATGCCTTCATATCTTCATTGTATCTTATTTCAGCAACATAATTGTCCGGTTTTTCTTCTTCTTCTTCACTAAACCTTGAAATGGAAATACTAATAAGAGAAAGCAAATAAGCTGCAACTGAACCCCAAAGAATACCAAAGGCTACTGATCCAATGTTGCTATTGAATCCATCGCTCTTGTATCTCTGAGTGGTGAATACGTGAAGATATGTTTCCATGGCAGCAGCAGCTACGTTGAATAAGAATCCTAGTACAATCACAATCGCAGTTACTACTTGGAAAAAACGTGAACGGGAAAGGATAGTCAACATAAGAAGGACCAATGCTATGAGTGCAATTACAGCGGCAACGATCAAAAAGATGTAACCAATCCTTCCAAGGTAGAATAATGTTGTTGCTTTGCTTTGCAATTGATTATCGTTTTGTTCAATGTCTGTGATTGATTTATACCCAAAAGCAAATTTATTTGGGGTACACTCAATGTCGTGTTGACTGTTGACACTGCAAAGGCCATAGTTTGTGTATCTAAATACCTCGTTGTCCAGTAACTGTACTGCAGACCAGTACATATTATTGAATGGTGCCTTGACTGTGACACCATTCAAAATAATGAATACGAGAAGTACTATCGCAGCGATAGTACTCAAGAAATTTAAGGCATGAAAGAATCTTCGCATGTTTGCAGATATTAAAGAGTAAGAAGGAGAAGAAGAAGGAGAAAGAAACTGATGAAAACCGAAACCATGCTACTTATATGTGTTTGCTTGATATTTTCAGATCATTTATTTTTAACATTTACATTGCCTTGACAGGCAGAGAGAGGCTATTGGCATTTACGAAAACTAATGATCAAAGTGAATTTTAATGTTGTTGTTTTGGATAGGGGGGTAATAATAGAAACAAAAAGGAAAAGGTGTAAACTTAATAATTGTGTACTGTATTAAGCTTTTACCTTTTGCAAAATCAAATGAAACTCATTAACATTTCGTAAGCCTAGAAAGCTACACTTAAAAATAAATTGTTCAGCCCTGTCAAATATTTATTTATTCTGCATGTTGGTCATTTTCTCGAGTGTCAGGGGAAACAGTCGTATTTTTTAAAGACAAAGAGGCTATGACAGGTAATATTTTTTTTATTCCATTTTTGCAAGAATGCATGATTAACCAAGATTATTTGATAAGAAACCTGTGAGCTCGATGATGTTAAGGAACATAAAAGAGCGATATGTTGATGATCACCTTTCCAAGTAAATGATTGAGAGCAATACCAAGGATTCACACATATATATATATTTCTTGAGATAAATTGGCTATTAACCAAAAATTATCAATCAAAGCATATGATTTCTCTTTTGTTTTCAATTTCTTCTAAATGCTTACAACACAGCTCTCTTTCAAAACAATAAATGAACAACACGACTTTAATTAAAACAATCTTCATAGGTATTAATGTCTTTATGACTCTACTTATAGAACTGAGGATATATGGTGGTGCACGGGTGATAGTTGCAACTATATTGACTCTAGTAAGACAAAGGTTGGATATAATTCAACTAATTCAATTCTCTATATTATATTTTGTATTTTATTTTATATATCATCATTTATTTTATTAGACTAGTATTAGGTGGGAAAGAAGCTAACCTGAGCTAATTTTTTGTTTTTTAATTCTTTGCAATTTTCACTATCTTACTAGCAGTAACTGCATTTTCATGTTGCCTTTTAGCGGCTGAGTAACCGCCTAGACTGATCGATGTTACATTATTGGATGACCACGAGCTGCAAACCAACCTTTGAACACAACATCATCGTACTCCGCAGTTTCTCAATCAACATCTTGGTGACCGTAATATGCATCTAAATTCACCCATACACCAGTATTCAAATGTACTGATCCATTGCTAGCCTCCAACACTCCATCAATCTGCTATCTTGCCCCAAAGCACTTAATTTTTCCGTCATTCCTGACTACTTCAACATCTCCACCTTAAGTTTTAGTTATATTATACATAACAGCCAGATCTCCGAGATAGTTTAATTGTTGAAGATGCTGGGAGTTAACATCAATATGGTTCTTCAGAACAATTTGGATTTTCTACACTTGTAATCAAATGTTACCAGTTATACTTGATACTTCATCCAATGACAGCTTCGATGATATTATTGGAATGTGGAATGTACTACACACAACTAGATAGGCAACTTTAGTCTCGTCTCCAACATTTACATTTAAAGAGGTTATATATTAATATAGGTTTAGATTCGCTTCTTAAGTTGTCAAAATTTTTCATAAAGGAAGCGGAGAGTATTAGGTTGCATATTGTAGCAATATCAAGTTGAATGGCCGTGCACAATGACTTTATCTTCACTAGAACTATATCTATTTCCTGTTTCTACTGTCTAATATTTCTGACAGTGTCTCTCTCTTTACATATCACTGTCCTTTCTTATCTATAACTTTTATTAAACTACGAAAACTTCAACTAATTTCCCAAAATCTAATCCATCACCAGTGTTTGTATCAAGTATTTTAATCCCATCCAAGTTAAAAATACCCTTACTAACTCCAATTAATCTTATCTTTGTTTCATAAACACTATTAGGTTCCAATGGTCCAAATCTAATATCGTTATCAAGTACAACTACTCCACTTTTAGGTATTTTCAATGAGTTATAAAGGGCATAGAGTTGATTGGTTCCAACAACTGGTAAAGTTGTGCTTGAAGTAGGTAAGCTTGAATTTGAACTACCATCCTTGAAATGATAATTACCTTGGGCTGGCGATTGAACTAACAACGAAAGGTTGAGGTATGAAGGTGAATTATTAATTGCTTGTAATTTCCAAGTAGTTACTTCACCAAGTTTTATACTTAATTTCCCAGTAAATGTAAGTTTTAAACCCGAGAGAGTTGAACTCGTAGTGGTTAGATTTACTGTAACAGATGAAGCAGCGTTAAGGAGTACCTTTGACAGAAGTCGACCACCAGTATTACTTAAATAGTCATTATTTTTCGTAACAGTTAATGCTGGCATTGATTCTGAAATATCTTGATAACCACCAGTTTTTTGCTTATATACATTCATTAAGGCTGCCTTTCTTGGTTGAATTTTATTGGATGATTTGGGGAAACTTGCTTGTTGCAACAGCATAACCAGTGGCAGTCTCAAACCAGCGGAAGGAGTTGGGGTATGAACCTGAGCTGGGCCCTTTAATGAACTATTTATTGGAGGGGCAATTATGCTAAAGTCTAAGAATGGGTTCCATGAAGTAACAATAACGTTACTTATTGGTTGGAAAATGCATCCTTCTTGATCGTCATAACAATTTGTACATTTTTGTACTTGAAGTGTTAGCTTTATATTGCAAGGTTTCGCTTGAGAATCTCCACCGGGAATATCCAATTCTTTACCGTTAAGTAATTTATAAGTTAAGTTTAGTGAATCTTCAAGTTTGAACCTAACGGGGAAAACTTTTGATTTTGGATTTAAATCTTCTACAGTCCCAGATCTGAAAGTAACTGAGAGATTAAGGATATTGAAATAAATACAATCTTTCCTATTGTATAATTTTTGAATCTCATCAGATGATTCTATGTTTAATGTAGATAAAAGGAGGTTATTCCTACCAGCGGGTTTTGTTGATTTGAGCTTGATAACAAGCGAGACTGTAATTGGGAACGAGACCAGACAAGATAAGTGAACTCCACCAGAAATCCCAAGCCCATCACCAGATTCAGATATACCTATTTCAGAAGAGTTGACAACAACAGGGTTATTGTCCACTTGTAAATCACTAGCTATAGACGTTTTTGATCCTGACATCAGAGATGCATCCTCATATTGAAATTTCTGTTTCCTTCCACCATTTTCATTCAACTCCTCTAAAATATTATGTCTATCGGCGTAAGAATAATTTGGTAAAATGTCATCAACATGCTTTTCTTCCACCGCAACTTCTTCAGACAACTCAGTCTTATGTGAGTTATTCAAGTAACACGAAAATCGTACTTTTGGATCATTAAATTTCTTCCGTGGGTATACAATTGGGATGGTAAATTTCCATACTATGCAATGTAAATCATCTTTCTCAGCTCCATTATAAATAACGTTATCACTAGTTAATGTTTTATTGATTACGCTATAAACAGAAGAATCGTTGTATATTGAAAGAGAAGTATTCTCCTCAAGTCCTATTTTACCTCCTGGGTAAATTGAAATATCCAAATATACAGAAAGTTCTCCTGTTTTCTCCCCTTTAAATACGATGAACCCAGTCATCGATTCATCAAAGAATACAACTTGTCTTTGATTACTATCATTTTGTATTCGATCTAAAAAATCGTTTATATTCCCAATTTCATGACCATCTTCACTAAGATTCTCTAATGAGGTAGGAAGAATAATATCCAAACTCATATTACAAGAATCTCCTTTCAATTGGCGTTGTGAAGTAAAGTATAATATATGTTATATTATGAGAACTTATGAACACGGTGAACAAGTCTAATGAAATATCTATATTGAAATCACGTGACCCAATTCATTTTTTCAAAAATAACCCAGTAAAAGTAGTTACCAGTGGTTATTTTTGAAGGAAAGTAAACAGGTTTTTTATAGAGGGATTACATTCAAATTGATATTTTTTAAGTTATTTTATAAATTTTGAGGTTGTACTATGTATATGTGTGTTTAGTTTAAGTACTTCGATTTGGCTGCGAAATTAATGCTGGCACGATGAGAATTTAATCGTCTACATAGAGGTGTCGAGTAACCTTTCTTAAACGTACTGCTAACAGGGGGAGTAGTTATCTGCTGTTTCAAAATAATTAGCTTTCACAAAAATGAGCAATTTGATTCAATAAATGAGTATTCCTACGAAATAGATTAAGTTCAATAAATAAATAATTTTTCAATAATAATTCTATAAAATGCAAATCTATATATTCCCAACCTGGGGCTTTCTATACAACTTCCTTTTCGGGAATTACTTCATCATCACCTTTAACAATATAGTTTAATTCAGTAACAGTTGCATAGATACAACCAAGAATACAACCGGTGGTGATGATTAAAAGCAGGGCACCATACATGGCACCAACGACTCTAAATGCCTTCATGTTGTTGAAAATTTTATGCAATTCGTTATTTGATAATGACATAGTACCAAGAGGGAAAGTCATTGCCCAGAAGGCTTTGAAGAATCTAATCACACCCTTAAGTTTTGACTTAATTGGGTTATTACTCTTGTAAGTAAATTGTTGATTTGGATTTTTAGTAAATGGTGAAATTTTACTTAAACATGAGATAACAGCAATAAAAGTACAAAAATAACCAAATGAAGTTAAGAATAACGACATCATTGTACACGAGTAAAGAATAACGTTACCCATGATCAAAGGTAATTGTTTCTTTGATTCTTCCAAGGCAGCTTCTGATCCGATATAAGTGACATTCAATAAACTGAGTGAATCAGCGTTTTGGTTAATGAATTTATACATGTTTGAACCGAAAAGTCCAATGCAATAGGCACCTTGACCCAATACACCGACAGGTAAGAACAGGGTGAAAACTGCACCAGTTCCTGGAATCTTGTGAACAAATAACTTCCAAAAGTAAACGGCAATGATGACAAAGGCCATAGAAATGGCAACTGACCACAAGATGTAGGTGATAATCATCGTTGAAAAGATTAAGTTGTTAGTTGGCAAGTCAAGGGCAAAGATATTACCCAGTGAGGCGGCAACGGTAAGGGTAACGATTGGTAAAAGTAAAGTAGCATGTAAGTTAGCAGGGTCTAACTTCTTGGTAGTATTCTTATGCTTTGAGATAAGGGCAAAGAAGAAAACAATTAAAGCGCAGTAAAGTGACAAAATAACTGCAATCCACCAAAGACAGTAAGTACCGATAATCCATGACTTACCGGTTAACAAGTAGATGTAGTTAACAATGGTGTTGTAACCCATAGCATAACAACCCATGAATGGAGCAACAGCAGGGTCACAGTTGAAGGTAATAAACTTCTTTGGGAACTTGAACACACTAACAAAGTAGAAAACAGTGGTAGTGATCCAAAACATGACGGTAAAGGCAAACATTATGTATGAGCAGACTCTTAACCATTCGGCTGGGTATGGGAAGTTGTATAATATAGCCGACGAGATACCTGAACCCATAATGGATACAAAGTAAACCGGAGTGAAACCCAGAATGAGTCTCTTATCGATGACTTCAGCTAAGCGTGATACAATACTTTTTCTCTCATTATTGATAGCAGTTGTAGCTTCACTATGGTTGACAGATTCTGATGAATTATTCATATTTGTATTTTTGTGTAAACTGTGGCGTCAAGTGAGAAAAAAAAAATTGTAGTATAAGGTATAAACAATAGGGTATCAACAGCTGTGGCGTGAAAAGTAGGGCCCGATGAGATGAGATGGAGTAAATGATAAATAACTAGCAGTGCAACAACGAATTTAACGAGCAGCAAAGCAACAGAAATTTAGATGGCAGATAAAAGTTGGCGTAATACTTAAGAGAATGGTATTGTTGGGAATAAAACTGTGGGAAAAATTTTTCTCCCTGGGCGAGGAGGTCGTTTTTATATAAAATTGTGTGACCGACGGCTGATGAAAGATGGGCAGCGGCCACGCGGGCAGTGGCGCGTTTCTTTTATTCCGCTCCCGCTAGTTTTGCCTCAAATTGGCAACAATTTTGAAATTCCGTTTATTTCAGTGAACAACCGCCCGCTCTACTGTTGCGAGCCCAGCGGAGTCCGCTGACTATGGTTCTTGTGATTCTTCATTTTCTGTGAATCACATAGTAAAGGAAAGAAAGCGGCCTCGGCCATCGTTTACTTTTTTTATAAACCCTTTTTGCAACTATTGCTATGGACTCATATTCCGCGCATACATACATAGAAAATGACTCAAGCCATACGGGTAACAAAAACCCTACTTTCTATCAAGTTAATTGGTTAAATTTTACTTTCTTTTCTTATTTCAGTATGACTCTGTCTGAATATTACAGTCACTTCTACAAATTTTCTTTTATCTTTTTTGCATATTTTTTCACCTTTGAATTAATTTATCAAAAACCTATAAATGTCCATTAAACACTCCCATACTAACATTATATCTAGTATGATACAATGTAGCGGAAACATTTAGAGTAGTGGTACTTCTGGCGACTAACTTTTTAGTAATAATTGGTAAAATTATGGTACTATTGCTCCGTCATGGCCTCTATCCGAGCGGAGGAGGACAATTACGTCCAACTTGATTCCCGTTCTAGGTATTTCATTACTTGAACCCAGAGAGGCTAGAAATAACGACCGAAGGGAGCTAAGCTCAACGCAGTTGTCCTCGCCGGATAGGCGCCAGCGGAGCGTCTTGCGATTCTCTTAATGTTAATGTTACCGCTCCGCTAGGGCCCCTATCCGGGGAGGACGATTGCATCGAGCTTGATTCCCTTCGGGAAATTCAACCCTTTATCCAGTAAGACTAGAAATAACGACCGAAGGAAGCTAAGCTCAACGCCAGTTGTCCTTGCCGGATAGGTGCCAGCGGGAGCGTCTTAATTGAAAAGTATTTTCTGTAAATTGACATTGAAAATATAATCGTATTACTTTCGAATATTCTTTACTCGTCTATTTTTCTTTATCTAGATTCTAAAAAAAGAATGTAAGTTAGTATTTCAACTTAGGAAAATTTGTAGAAATTTAAGGTGAACCTAATATATGTGCCTTCCAGCTGATCCGAATCGTATTGAATAGATAACCCTTGACCTTGTGTCTTTATCTCTCGAACTCAGGTAAAAGATACCGCATTTCAGGGCAAATCAGGATAATATAAAGATTGAAAACATAATTGTTTTGCTTTTGAGTGTAATCTCGGTTAGAGGGAAAATGAGCACAATAGTCAATTCCAGTTTAAGAAAACGGCCAAGGTGGAATAATACATTTAAAGTAAAAAAAAAAATAGAATTCTTATCAAGAAGACATAAAACAATATGAAACAACATTTCAATAAAATATAAATAAATGAATAACCGCCTCATATACTAATTAGCTTAGACTGAGTTTGCAACCCTATGGAAGGTAGAAAAGAAGACACACCTTACATACATAATTTTTGCAACCCTTATGTATCCTGCACATATACAATAAAAATTCCGCTCATCGTCTTGCTACGGGTGCCGGTGTCAGGGTGTAGAGATGGCCCGACTGCATTACGTGTCAATGAGCGGTGCATGACTCTGAGTAATAAATAAAAATCAATTTCACGTATAACTGCATAACAAAGAGAATAAGAAGTAGCTTAACTTGATAACAAATTATATTCTATTACGCCTGGGAGAAGCCAAGACAAGCCCAAACAGTACCTTAACTTAAATTCCCGTTTTGCTTCATTGTTAAGTTTAAACTTCACTCTTCTGCACCTTATCTATACCAAAAAAAATGTTTTTTTTCTTTTATTCTTTTATTTTTATTAATATTTTCCGCTCCATAAACAACAGGGCTCGCAACATAAATTCTATTTGCGGTAATTAATAGTGGTTACGACAACGCCATTGTGAACTCGTCCTCTAATTTAGTGTCCGCCCTATAAAAGGACTTGAAATTCCCACTTTTTTCTGTCGGGCCCGTTTTTAAATATTTCTATTTCTTATCAGAAAATTTTCTTTCTAAATATCTTCAATCAAACATGCTTCATTCTATTAATCATTTCGAATCTCCACTTCTTAAACCATCATCATCTTGTTCTGCTGGTTTCTCTCCTTCTGCTATTGCTAGTGCTGCTACTGCTCAATCTCCATCACCAAAGGCTAACCCAGAAGATGCCATGTTTCCTGGTGAATTTGGTAAACTTATTACAAACTTGAAAAATCTTTTGGGTAAGGATAAAGGCTTAGCATCAGAGGATATTGATATTGAAAAAGTTAAAGAAATAATGGAAAGCTATACTTCCAATGAAGAAGAATGGGGGAAGTTTGCCTTACATGACCCTTCAAGAAATTACTCAAGAAATGGTATCGTTGATATCAACGGTAACGCAAACTTACTTATCTTAGTTTGGTCTCCAGGTAAGTCATCGGCCATCCATGATCACGCTAACGCTCACTGTTGTATGAAGATCTTAAAGGGTCAGTTAACTGAATCTTTATACGAAATTCCTGACGAAAGCGAAGGTGAACACGAATTAAAGTCAAAGCAAGAAACTGATCTCAACAGAGACGTCGTTGGTTATATCTCTGATGATATTGGTTTGCACAGAATTTCAAATAACTTACAAAATGATTATTCTGTTTCTTTACATTTATATACTCCTCCATATGCATCCATGTATGGTTGTTCAATGTATGAAGCTAAGAATGGGAAAAAGCATCATGTTGACATGAGTAAATATTATTCATGGCAAGGTGAATTAGTTACCAAGGAAGGTCATTCCACTTGTTAACTACCAAATTAATTTTGACCCATAATATACCTGATATAGCCTTCTATATGTTTTACGATTGAATGAATACTTATTGCATTAATAACATACCCTGTAGTACATTCTTCTTTTTCCTCCATTTTTTTAATTTCGGAGACTTTTCATCAAAATTACGCCTTGTAAGAAAACATGGGTCCGATTATTATAATAGAGCATACTTCAACATAAAGTACTATACATATTAGTACACATATTATATGTATATTGCGACATATCCTATCACATAGCATAATATAACATATCTGTCGAATTTCATCAGGGAGATAATGCTTTACACATTATTCTCCTCTAAAATATACAATATCAACGTATTTCAAATGTTAAACAATTTTAAAAAAACTAGTTATTTAAATCATAAACAAATTTATAAGAATAAACATATTGTAGAATGCTTTATTACCCTGTATTTCTTCTATTTGGATGTCATGTTAGAGTTATTATGACATCCAGATATATTATTATCGTTATCATCGCATGACGCTCCGCTGGCGCCTATCCGGCGAGGACAACTGCGTTGAGCTTGTCTCCCTTCGGTCGTTACATCTAGCCCTACTGGGGGTAATAACAAAATCTCCCCGAAAGGGGAGCAAAGCTCGATGCAATCGTCCTCCCCAGATAGGGGCCCAAGCGGAGCGTTACCACTAAAAACGTAATTTAAATCACATCATGGAAATCACAAAACACTCCACTTTTACCTATCCTACAATAAAAAACAGCATTGAATATCTTCTCTTTGGTCCTTACGTTCCAGCCCAATCGGAAGCTAAAAAAGGGATCCTATTTACCAATATAATAAGGTTGGTCAGGAATTTTTAGTTGATAATCCTACATATAGACGATAACAGGAAATTTTGGTGTTAGTTGATAGAGTGAAAAAAATATAAAATAGGGCAAAAAGGTAAGTTGTAAGGCACATAGGGAACCAAAGAAGGACACTCTAAGCGAGCAAAGAGAAGGACATAGGAAACACAGAACGTGATTTTTGAAAGATCCGTTTGCCTTTTATTTTTGACTTATTAACTTATAGTAAGCCCACACTTTTCAAAGCAGTTGTGTTTTATTTGTTATGTCGTCAAACCGACTTAATGATTCCATGAGGCATGGGTTCTTCGAGGATTACAACTCAGAAAACTTCCTCAACATCTTGGCTAACACCTTTTATATTTATTTTGATGACAAGCGTCACAATACCAACGGGAACCCAATCACCGAAGAGATGAAGAAACTACCTGAATATTACAAGACATACCAGCCAATCGCAGATTGGAAAGTAATGAAAGACCGACAGAAAACTATTTCAGCTGCCATTGTGCTCTGTTTGAACTTGGGTGTAGATCCTCCTGATATCATGAAAACTTATCCTTGTGCTAAACTAGAGGCATGGTGTGATCCATCTACATATCCAGACACTAAGAAGGCGATCGAGCTGATTGGTAAGACTTTACAAAGTCAGTACGAAACGTTGTCCCTCAGGACCAGATACAAGCAATCGCTCGATCCTTGTGTCGAGGACGTCAAGAGATTCTGTAATACATTGAGAAGAAATGCTAAGGATGAGAGAATCTTGTTCCACTACAATGGTCACGGGGTACCACAGCCGACAGCATCGGGGGAAATTTGGGTCTTCAACAGAGGCTACACCCAGTATATCCCAATATCATTATATGATTTACAAACATGGCTTGGTGCTCCCTGTATCTTTGTTTACGATTGTAACTCTGCTGGGAACATTGTACATAATTTTAAAAAATTTGTTCAAAAAAGAATCGATGACGACAATGAGGGAAATCACGATTTAAGTGCACCAAGTCCAACGCTGGCGTATTTGGACTGTATCCAATTGGCCAGTGGGAAGAGCAATGAATTATTGCCTATGCTGCCAGATCTTCCGGCTGATTTATTCACCTGCTGCTTGACATGTCCAATTGACATAAGTGTAAAATGGTTTGTAATGCAGTCACCACTTCGGAAACTGTACTACCTGGCATTACCCAAAAATCTGGTCGGGAATGTAATAATCCCGGGGAAGCTCACTGATAGAAGGACACCGTTAGGTGAATTGAATTGGATTTTCACCGCCATTACTGATACAATTGCTTGGACAACACTTTCAAGACCAATTTTCAAAAGGCTCTTTAGACAAGATCTTATGGTTGCTGCATTATTTAGAAATTTCTTACTTGCAAAGAGAATTATGCCACATTTTAATTGCAACCCTGTAAGCGACCCACCATTGCCGGACCTGGTTAGGTTTCATCATATGTGGGATTCATGGGATTTGGCAATTGATCAAGTTTTTAGTCAATTAATTAAGACTGAACAGCAAGCAGCAGCTGCAGCAGCTGCACGAGCACCAATTGTTGGAGGTGGATTGAATAGTCATGATATAGGTGTTACGCTTAATCCACAACAACAAATGCAATTACAACAACAACAGCAACAACAACTCCAATTACAACAACAACAACAACTTAACTACCAACATTCAACATTCTTTGAACAGCAACTTACAGCATTTGAAATATGGCTTAAATATGCAGGTTCGTCGACTAAGGAACCCCCAGAGCAACTCCCAATTGTCCTTCAAGTGCTTCTTTCACAGGTTCATAGACTTCGTGCACTTATCCTTCTCTCTAAATTTCTTGATTTGGGACCTTGGGCAGTCTACCTCTCGCTCAGTATTGGTATCTTTCCTTATGTATTGAAATTACTTCAAAGTCCAGCACAGGAATTGAAGCCGGTATTGATTTTTATTTGGGCAAGAATTATGGCTATTGACTATAAGAGTACACAACAAGAACTTTGCAAGGATAAGGGTTATAATTATTTCTATTTGATTTTGAATTCTCCAACTCAGGGACCCGCCGGACCAAATGGTCAAGGCTCTATTGGTGGTCCACAACCAGCTACACCAAGTAATATCCTCATAAATGACGACCACAAGGCAATGAGTGCTTTCATTCTAACATTATTTATTAAGGATTTCAAAAATGGTCAAAGACTTTGCTTTTCAATTGAGCTAATCCGTAATTGTATGAAGTTTCTTTCTACTTCAGAAAACCCCCTCCTCAGACAATGGTGTGTTTTACTTTTGAGTCAACTTTGGATGGGTTATGCCGATGGGAAATGGATAATTTATAAAGATGGATACTTGGGGAAATTCTTGGGATTAGTTAATGATCCAATTCCAGAAGTTAGAAGTTCGATAATCTTAGCTCTTTCCAGTTTTTTGAGTGACCCAGAACCACCAAGTTCGCAAAACCCTGTATCACAACTGGTTGTCAATGGTGGACATCAGGACTTGAAGAAGGATGAACTCAAACAACAAGACCTTAAACTTGCAAATACAATACTTTCTCTTCTTGGTGATGGATCTTCAATGGTGAGAAAGGAAATTGTTTTCTTTATTCGTAAATTCATCAACATATATTCAAAATTCTTCTTGGTTGTTGCATTTAATCAATTAGAAGAGGAAATTATTCTTATTGATAATTCTAACTACCTTAATGAATTTAGAAAGAGATCGCCAGCGTATGGATCTATATTTAGTTCTATCTGGAAATCATTACTTATTTTGAGTGAAGACCCGCACTTGGATGTCAAGCAATTAGCTGAGACGTTGATTGATTCTGTAATGGTTCAATTGAATGAAAGTGAATTAGGTGGATTAGTTAAGGAAATGCAAGATTATTTATTAGGTAAATCCACCATAAATATTAGTGAAAGTTTCAAACCAATAAACCCAATTGTTAACCGCCACCTTGCAATTGAAAAAGGTGCAAGAAGACAAGTATCTTCTGGATCTACATTACAAAGAAAAGACAATATTCTTACTATTAATGGTACAAATGGATTGAAGGGAAGATCAATGTCTGCGTCCAACTTGAATGATAAAGTCGAAGATTCATCAGACACTGAATCCATCTCGTCTAAGATCCGTAATGGATTATCGATTTCTAAACTTTTCAAATCATTCAATATAAATGAAGAATCAGATTTGAAGAATTTTTCTCGTATTTTGAGTTTGGGTCCTGTGGTTCCAACTAATTATGGAGTGGAATATAAACCATTAACTCCACGTTTCAAACATAGAGATCTTACTATTAAGCCAGAACTTGCCCCAGAACTGGGATTTTTCCAATACTCTTGTGAATATTTCCAAGAACCACAAATGTCAAAGAATGAAATAGATGAACCAGGTTCAAAAGAGTATGCCAAGAGACTTTGGAGACGAAACCGTAACGAATCCATCATCCAAGAAACTCAACCTCAAAAGGAATTAGGTATAACTGGGGACTGGAATCGTAATATTAAAGTGTTAAATAATAAGACACAACCCAAGTTAATTAAATTTACTCAATTTGAAAAGATTTTGGTCTCATCAGATGAAAAGGATAATATTACTGTTTGGGACTGGGAATATAATAATGTGGTTAAGAAATTTTCAAATGGGAATCCATTTGGTACTAAGATAACTGATATTAAGTTCCTTAATGAGGATGATTTACCACTTCTCTTAACTGGTAGTAGTGATGGTGTAATTAAGATTTATAAGAACTTCCATGACAACAGCAGCGATGCAAAAATTGAATTAATATCATCCTGGAGAGCATTAACTGATTTATTACTTACCTCTAAGCTGTCTGGTTTAATATCAGAGTGGCAGCAATCTAGGGGTTCACTCCTTGTTAGTGGTGATGTGAAGATTATTAGAGTTTGGGATGCGCCAAGAGAACTTTGTTTGGTGGATATCCCAGCTAGATCAACTTCGAGTATTACTTCGTTGACCTCCGATCAAGTTGCCGGGAATATTTTCATTGCTGGGTTTGATGACGGTAGTTTAAGAGTTTATGATCGTAGACTTGACAGTAGAGAATCTATGGTAAAGACTTGGA
The DNA here is from genome assembly GCA_030578175.1 of Dujonia santamariae. Classification (NCBI taxonomy): domain Eukaryota; kingdom Fungi; phylum Ascomycota; class Pichiomycetes; order Serinales; family Debaryomycetaceae; genus Dujonia; species Dujonia santamariae. The sequence goes on from JANIVZ010000015.1 coordinate 146,471, forward strand.
ACAGCGGTAGCCAAGCCAATGGAAATCATAATGCTAATGGCCACGCTGGTGTAAATGGCGGAGGGTTTGGTCGTAAATCTATCCGAAATGTCCACATGCAAAGAGGTGGGTTCAGAGAACTTGTTAGTGGGTCTTCAGATGGGTACGTTAACCTCTGGGATATCAGACTTAATGACCCGATTGAAACCTTTTCAAACTCACCTGAAAAATCTATTAGATGCATTGATGTTCATGAACATGCTCCATTAATCACTACTGGTGCCAAACTGGTAAAACTCTGGACTACAGCTGGGCAAATGATCCTGACCTTGAAAAATCCTCACGATACTTATCTTGCTAATAGAACTTCAAGTTATCTTTCAAATGCTGTTTTCCATCCTCACAAAATGATGATGGCCACAAACTACAATCAAGATGGTCATATAAATATCTACTCATGTACTGATACTTCATTAGAGTATTAAATAAAACAAGTAACCAAAGAACCAAATAATAGATCCTGTAGAAATGTAGTGATTGATACCTTAACAAGGTAGGGAATAAATAAAATATAATCAATTCCTCCTGTTGTAATAGTTCTTTATTGATAAGAATTTGCACCCATCTATCGCTTACGGTTTCCTATATACTTTTGAATCACGTGTAAGTCATCCGCACATACATAACCGTAATCGGACCCAAAATTTTCCAAATCGATTATCAAACATACTCCACACATTTATTTTATCTTTTTCCATTTGTGTTCGCTGATAGCTGTTTATATATTGAACGCATACATACAATACTAATTGGAGATAATAGCCATATGTCGTTGCCGTCTGAGTTGTTGGCTCCTATAGAAGAAGATCAGAGTTCGACTTATGCCTCCCAGGTTGTCGCAAATAACGTCAGAGATGAGATTGATATAACACTAACGAATAACCAAAAGGAATCCACAGACATAACGCTAGCCCAGAGGATGGTAAGTGCATGCTCTGGGTCACTAGTAACATCGCTTGTGGTGACTCCGTTTGATGTGGTGAGGATTAGAATGCAACAGCAAGAAATTATGCCGCCAGATTGTTGCGAGGCAAAGTCCGCTTCGGCTCCAGCTTCGACTTCAACTCCAGCTCCGAAACCGATACAGAGTGTTGCAACTTCAGCAGCCGAAGCAATCAAGAAAAGCGGCAAAAGACTCACCGCTTCTCCAATGTTGGCAGTCAAGGAAACTGCGTCTGCAGTTGTAACCGCTGCTGCCTCCACCGCTTCTGCGGTTACTTCTCCGGAAATCTTTTGGGTATCCGAGAAGTATTGCAAATCCGCCGAGAACTGTTCAAAAATAAATTCGACCTTTGATGGGTTTATCACAATATCCCGTAATGAAGGACTTCCAACGTTGTGGAGAGGTCTTTCGATAACCCTTTTAATGTCCATCCCATCCAACATAATATACTTCACCGGATATGAGTACATCCGAGACCATTCACCGATTGGAAACCATTTCTTAAACCCACTTCTCTGTGGGTCACTCGCCAGAACTTTATCTGCCACTTTCACATCACCGCTTGAGCTTATCAAGACCAGACTTCAAGCAATCCCAGTCGAAGAAAAGCAAAATAAAATGCTCTCACATCTTTTAAAAGACCTGTACAAACTCGTCCGCCAAAAGGGTGTAGGGACCTTATTCACTGGTTTGCAAATAACACTTTGGAGAGATGTCCCATTTTCAGGGATATATTGGTCATGTTACGAGGTCTCCAAGTCCAAGATCGGATCACTACTTAACGCAAATTTCCGTTCCAACGGGGATGATGATCTTAAGGTCTTTGCCACTTCCTTCCTTGCAGGTTCCATTTCGGGTTCATTGGCTGCATTCCTCACCCACCCATTTGACGTAGGTAAAACAAGGTTGCAGATTACGAGCGAAGCACTTTCTTCGAAACAAAACCAGGGATTCCAGAAACCTCCAATGTTTAAATTTTTATTAACCATTTTCAAAAATGAAGGTATTGGTGCATTATACAGTGGAATTTACCCAAGAATCATGAAAGTTGCTCCAGCTTGTGCAATTATGATTTCATCTTATGAGATTGGTAAGAAGTTTTTCCAAAAGGAAAATGTAAAATTACAATCTAACTAACTAAGAATCAATAACATCCAGAATAAAGGGAAGATGAAAACGCCATTCACGCACATCTAACGACCTAACCACATTGCTTTTCTTAAGATCGTCTCTAATAGACTGACAGAAAGACAAAACTGACAAATTTGGGCAGAGTGATCAAAAAAAACCCCAATAGAAGGGTAATCTACTTTGCTACAAAAATTTTGTATATAAATACTTTTAAATTATCCTTGTAATTATAGACTTATAGATGAGAACGGAAATAATATACAACTATTATAAATGAAGAAACTGAATAAAAATAATCTCTTTAGTTCCAATTTTCAGATGGTGTATAAACATCTTTTAAGGATTCTCTTGAGTCTTGATAATGTTGGCATGGGGGTCTCGTACGTATATCCAATTTTGAACACTCTTCGCAACTCATTACTATACCTTGTTGCTGTTGTTGAACATTTTGATACTGGGCTTGTGGGGGTTCTTGCTGCTGTGCAATATATGGTGACAATTTTGTTGGACTCCCACCACCCGATCTAGTTTGCTGCTTTTGCAATTTTGAAAAATCCTGGACTTCATTAGAGTGAATACTTGATATTCCACCACTATAGGAAGAATTCTTTTGATTGAAGGATGTCAAGCCGTGTGGCTGAATTCTATTTGATTGGAATTGAGGATTCCGATTTGGTGCTTCACAGTTACTTATCAATTTGAAAAACTCTTCTGTATTTGTATTTGATTCACCATTTAAGTACTGTAAGGTCGCTGTATATTCAATCAACGACTGTTTTAAAATCAATGTGATACTCTTAAGAAACTGGTTATTGATAATTTCTGAATTATACTTATTTTGTTCTATTGATTCCAGAATCATCTGTGACAGTGAAGCACCAGGTCCATTTCTAGATTCCAGATCCTTTAGATTACTGATTAATTTGTCTCTTGCAACACGCAGTTCATTTACCTTTTTCTCTCTTTCATACACTTCAAGAAGATTCAATTTAATCTTTTCTAGTTTTTCATTAACCAAATCCTGGTGTTCATTTTGAAATTTCAATAGTTGACCAAAATTATTTACCATTGATTCACATTCTTTATCAGAGATTGTGCCTGCCCATAATGAAAATTCATGGACCAATGACGACCTCATCCCCCTTAACTTGTTTTCTAGTTTTAGAATCTTTGTGATTTTATGTTGTAACGAGTCTGACAGAGTCGTTGGACTCTTTGAGTTACTATCTGATATTATTGGACCAATTCTGAAACTACCAAATCTACTAAAAATATTTCTTGAAGATGGGCGGCTAGTCCCATTTGAGCCACTTTTGAAACTGGATACCATTGAAATGTCTCCCAATGGTAAACTTGGTACCTTAATACTTTCTCTGCTATTGCTATTGGTGCAAGAAGTGCCACTGACACTTGTAACACCAGTAAAATCAGAGTTATTACTTCTCGAAAAATTTGAATTGTACTTGGAGATAATTGTTTGGTAAGTTTGTGAATACATGAAATGATCAAAAATCTTTAATTACAAATATCCAGAAATACTCGTATATGTCTCCCTTGGTAAATTTAGAATGAATAAGGCAAAAAGTAAGAAGAATTATTCTTTAATTGGTGCAAAAAACAGCCATTTGTTTTTTGGGTGCAAAAGTACAAAATGGCTGCAAAAAAAAAAATACAAACCCCAAAATTCACTCATATAAATATACACCAATTAAAACCTTTATTAAGAACCTAATTCTATCAGTGAATTAGATATTTACCTATTTTATTACTTTCTTCTAGAATAGTCGCCTATATATTGTTGATGTATTTTATATTTCAACTTTCCATCGAATTTTAAAGAAAATTATGTTACTTCCCATATCTAGTACCGCTCCGCTGGGGCCCCTATCCGGGGAGGACGATTGCATCGAGCTTTGCTCCTCTTCGAGGAGATTCTTTTAAAGCAAGGCTAGAAAAGGCGACCGAAGGGAGAAAAGCTCGATGCAATCGTCCTCCCCGGATAGGGGCCCCAGCGGAGCGGTAGGTACATGAGAGGAAGTATTACCACTACAGGGCCACTCTATTCAGAAAAATGTGCCATTTCTACAGTACCGATAATGCTCCGTTGATACGTTATCAAAAAAGAAACATGAATAAAGATCTTTAATTCCCTACTTCCATTACCTACAACTTTATATCTACTTCGAATATTTTTTTTTGATTATTTACTTGTTATCCTTTTACTTTTTTGAAACTTCCTCATCTAAGTTTAAACCAGTTACGTTAGCAATTGATTTTCTAAAACTATTAACACCTTCTTGAACCTTTAATTGACTTGTAGTCGCAGTTTTTTCTAACAGAGTTACCAAAGATTGAGTATTTTCCAAAGCAGAAACTTGGGTTTCAGCTAATTGTGGTAAATGTTGTTGTTCTAATCTCCAGGTGAAATTTAATGTTCTGGCAAATGTTTCTGGAAGGAAATACTTGAATGATGCTAATCCGAAAATGACTGGGAAGGTTAATTTGGCAACTACACCTCTTTGACGAGCAAAGATGTTACCCAGCAATGTAGCAATGATGACGTATATACCGTTTGGAAGCAAGTCTTCTTGCTTGGCGTGTAATTCACTTACAGTTGTGGTTAATTTCTTTTCAGTGTTATGGTACTTGACGTATCCTGCGTCCAAGTATGTCAATGAACGTTTGTATAAGGAGTAGACAGATTCTCTTGAAGATTTGAAGAATGATTCCAATTGGGATGGGGAACGAACGGAAATTCCGTCAATGAGTCTGTTTGAACCTAAGACACCTTCGAGTTCAGTTCCAGCGGCCGGGGTAACGGTACCAGGTATTGGAACTATATTTGATTCATCCTCGTAGAATCTACGACGAGTGGATGTTGTTTCATTTAAGATTGGTTGAGTCATTAAGGAGGACATTGAAATGGCAGAAAGTCCGACAATCGCAGACGACCCAAAGCGTATGAATGACATAGTATTAAATAGATAAATAGATAGTCACAAAAACAGATAAACAGATTAGTTGCTTGTGATTTGTATGTATGTTTTTTTCTCTTTTTTCTTTGGTCAATTTCTTAGTGGATAGCATTTTTCAATATTCTCACGTGATATTTAGTTCCAATATAAACTGAATGTATTTTTCTTCTCATCTCAAAAGATCAATTAAATTAATTAATATAAATCTTGTAGCTTTTTTTTTCTAAATCGTTTCGTCAAGGAGTACATTTTTGTGTTACAGTATGTTGAGAGTTTCACTAAGAACTTGTAGACCTGTGAATAGGAGCTCTTATAGACTTCTATCTAGGACTTCATTAGATATTCATTCTGATACATATGTTGATATAGATTCAGATAGGAGAGGTCCTCTTGCCATCAGTCCTGATAATTTATCGATCTCATCGTTTAGAAATGCAGATGGTTCATGGATTAAGGGTTCAAATTCAACTGAAGCAAGACTTCACGACTGGACTTTAAAGGGTAGAACGGATAAGCTGATAACTAGGTTACCAGAAGCGATTGCTGAAGTTATAAATGAAGATATCCTTGCAGCCAATATTCCTGAAAAATTGAGAACGAAGGCTGCAACAATTTTCCAAAGTATCAACAAGGACCAAATACAAAAGGCACCTGAGAGTGAACTTGACTGTGATGGGCATATAGCTGCCTTGTTCTTGCAAGATTATGCCAATGTGAGGAAATGCATACAGGAGTTACAGAAGAGATTAGAAGATGTTGGAGGGTTAAGACCGGACAAGGTATTGGACGTCGGCTATGGGCCAAGTACCGGGATGGTTGCGTTGAATGATGTATTGGGGGATGACTTCAGACCTAGTGTTAAGGATTCTTATGTGGTAGGAAGGAATCTGGGAGCCATGAGGAAAAGAGCTAAGATTATTTTATCGAGACAACAGTGTGAACAGCCACTCGAAAAGGAAGTTGACAATGCCCAAGAAATCGAAGAAATCGAAGAAGGGGAAGGGGCTACTTCTTTATCTGTTGATACGACAAAGATTCATATTGAAACGAAGCTTAGAGATTCACTCCCAGTCGATAAACAATACGATCTTATTATAGTAAACCAATGTTTGTTGACTAGAAACTACAACTTCCCTCGGGACGTTGATTTAAACCTTTACCCAATATTAAGACTTTTAAGCCCTGGAGGTCATATAATTCTTGTTGAAAGAGGTAATGCTCTTGGTTTTGAAACTATTGCAAGAGCAAGACAAATTATGATTCGTCCAGAATCCTATCCAGCAGAACATGGTAAAATTCCGAGACCATACATTAAAGGTAGTAGCGTTAAGCCACAAAAATTAAAGGCTATGGATAAAATGATCACCGAAGAAGATATTGAATTTGAAAAACATTTATTAGAAAAGTATGGTGAAGCTAGTGAAGAAGACTTAAAGTTTGAGTTTGAAGAAACTGGAGAATTTGAAATAGTAGAAGAAGTAGAAGAAGTAAGTGAAGTAGTAGTAGAAGATTCATCTTCTACTCCATCCACAGGAATTGATTTCCACCTTAAAGTTGTTGCACCTTGCTCACATCATAGTAAATGTCCACTTCAATTGGGTAATCCAACTTTTTATAAGATCCCCAAGTATAAGAACAAGTTAAATTTCTGTTCTTACCATCAAACAGTCCAACGTCCTAAATTTACCATGGAATTAAAGAAAGGTAAAAAGCTTGCCACCACCTGGAACAAATCTGCTCAAGATGGCTTTGGATTAGATAAAATTCCAAAGTATACCCTTCAGCATTTAGAAGGTAGCGGTAGACCAGGAGGTAATGATTACGAAACTGGATCTTATTCATACCTTATTGTAGAAAGATCATTAAATGACTCAGAAACCTTATCCAAAATTGAAGAAATGAGAAATTTTCAAAATGAACAACTTGCAAAGGACGACCCAAACAATTGGGCAAGAATTATCAAACAGCCAATAAAACAGAAGCTGAATGTCAAGATGGAAGTTTGCTCACCTTCCGGAAAGATTGAAATTTGGGATGTACCCAAATCAGTTGGAAAACAAGAATATCATGATGCCAGAAAAGTAGAAAGAGGTGATTTATGGGGGTTGGAAAAGAAGTCAGTAACAACCAGAAACCTGATGGATGAAACGAAAATAGAGAAAATGAAAATTGAAAGTAAGATGACCAAGAAGAAATTCTTAAAGGACGAAAGAAAGAAGAAGTGGAAGAAGATTGTATCTTCAAGTGAAGAAAGATTTGATGATGATTACATGAAGGTTGCTGATGAATTAGCGACAACAATGGAAAGTTCATTAAAGTATAGACAAGAAGGTAAGAAGGCAGGATATAGTGTAGATCCACAAGATCATGATGGATTATAACCAGTTTCTCCCCTCAACTTGAAGAAGTTTAAATAGTATATAGTTGTAAATAATCTGTAAATAATATCATAAAGATAAGCGAGACGAAGTTTAAAAAACATGTCAAATAATAAATAATAAAGCAAGTTTCTTCCGAAAGGATTGTCTAGTGAATTATCCTTAACACACTATACCGACTAGTTACAAGTTATGGATATTTCCCACTAACCTCGTATTAATTGAGAAGAGTATTAGTGTTATTATAACAAACGCTCTAGGGCCCCTATTCGGGGAGGACGATTGCATCGAGCTTAACTCCCTCTGGTCGTTATTGTAGCCTATAGTAGGAGAATCTCCCGAAGGGAGGCAAGCTCGATGCAATCGTCCTCCCCGGATAGGGGCCCTAGCGGAGCGGTACTTAGTTGTGCTGATAATGGGAAGATAAATATATTATTTTGCAGCCTTTTTCCTCTGTAATATCAACTTTCGTTCCATACATCAGAATAAATAGGTGGTAGAATATTGGGAAAGAGCCAAAAATGGTTACATGTAACCATCCCATAGAGCAGTTCTACAATTTTAAGATTATTTTAAATTATTTTAAAAAATATATTCCGTATGTTTATTCACTATCTAAAAAATGCCACATATGTGGTGACAGAGTGAAAAATTTAATTTCTTTATTGTCTATTATACACTTGATGCAAAAAAAATGCCACCAACCCGTTGTTTAAAAGAAAACGATGCAATTTATTGAAGGACCGCCCGCCCAGGAGAAAAGTACATGGGAAGGGATTTCACATTTACTTTCTTCTGAAAGATGAGCCTTCGGTCAACTTGGCCTTACCACCGGTTGGGGTACATAAGACGGTTGAACAGTTGTCACAGGTGACAGCAGTTTGAGCGTGTGAGAAGACAGTGGTGATGTTTAAACAACCTTGACACTTAACATCCATAAAGTATGATCTTGGAGCTTGGACTAAGGTCTTTAACTTGTTTTGTTGAGCTTCGGTAGCTGGAGATGGGTGTAATAAATCTTTAACTAAAACCATATTGATTGACTAATTTGTATTTGTGTATGTATTTGTATTTGTATTTGTGAAAGAAAGAAGAAGGTAAAAAGTTTTCCTCCTCCTTTTTTTTTTTATCCTTCCTTTAAATTCTTCATGTCTTTTGAGAATGAAAATTTTTCACCGCGGTTTTGTGTCTTGCCACCTCTTACCTAAGATGGGGCTTCATCATTTAATGCTGCTTTAGGAAGTCAACGAGGTCACGTGATCACAATTGCAACCTAGAATCACCGTATACTAACCAAGAGAGTTTGCAGGAGACGATTGTGGAAGAAGATAGAAGATGAACGAAAAGAATGGTGTATAGAAGATTACCGAAGAACAACAAAAGAAAGAAAAAGAAAATCAAAGAAAGACGCAGACTGAGTGACCTCTGAGTGGGCTAGGAGGGGGGTTGGTTATGAGTTTTTGATGAACCCTTGTATTCCTTTTGTTCGTAAGCGGCTGAAGCATTTGGCTGCAAAAAAGAACAATACAAACAAAAAAAAACAAAATCGGAATAATAGGAATAAAAAAAAGCATAGTTATAACAGAAGTAAGGCATAAGTAGAAATGTGGTTTATTTGGTTACCGCTCCGCTAGGGCCCCTACCCGGGGAGGAGGACGATTGCATCGAGCTATTTTTCTGATATCCTACTCTAAGGAGGTGCTAGAAGTAATGATCGAAGAGAGACAAACTTAACGCAGTTAGCTTCGCCGGATGGATGTCTGCATTTTATAGAATTACTTTAACTAAACAAGTGAATTGAATATTGACATTTACTTGTCGCTCCGCTAGGGCGCCTATCCGGCGAGGACAATTGCATCGAGCTTTGCTCCCCTTTGGGGAGAATTCCCAGTTAGCACATCTCACTTCTTTTTTGACTACCGCTCCGCTAGGGCGCCTATCCGGCGAGGACGATTGCATCGAGCTTTGCTCCCCTTTGGGGAGAACTCACAGTAGGGCCAGAAGAACGACCGAAGGGAGAAGAGCTCGATGCAATCGTCCTCGCCGGATAGGCGCCCTAGCGGAGCGGTAGTCAAAAAAGAAGTGAGATGTGCTTACTGCTGTATGTTAACACCGCTGCTGGCGCATCTTACGGTGAAAATTATTATAAAATTCTTATTGGGGTGCTACTATTCAAGAACCCCCACCCCCCCTTATCTTTATCCTTGAAGCATAAAGGAATTAATTTTGATCCCCTTTGGGGTTTGGGGTTCGGGGGAGAGGAGATTGACTTAATTCAAATCTTAATCTTAAATAGGCGCAAGTTAAGTGATATGAAAAATTAAAGATCTGTGGGGTAACAAGAATTATAAGAGTAAGATGGAAAAAAAAGAAGGACAAAGGGTTATTTGTTCTTGTTTACTCGGTGGAAGTAGACTCCTTATAAAAGGGAGAAAGTGGAAGATATAGAGAAGAGATGAAACGTGGGCTGTATAGTGATGTAAGTTATATGAGAGTATGATAAATTTAAGATGAGATCTGCATATACATCCGATCTGGTGGGGTGGGGAAGAAGGGGATCTGCAGGTGCGTATCGCCAATGATTTGATCCTTGTTAATATTTTGAGAATCGTGGATTTTAGGGGGTTATTAAAGTTAAGGTTTAATTGTTGTTTTGAATAATTTAGTATTGTCAGTAACGTTAGCGTGACGGCGGTTGAGTCTGAGATTTATTATATAAGGAAGCATACTTCGCCGAGTAAAAATATATTAGTATTGTTTGGTTGTTTTTTATTGAATCTTAACACATCTTGCCGTATTTGCAACCAAATAGGATCGATCTATTGGTGCTATGGGAAGATATGATCTTGTTGGCTCACCTTTCACCTTTATTGTATTGCAAGTCTGTCAATGATGGGATTTTTCTAATTGGAATTAGCATGGTTATTCAAGTAGTTACAGAGTTACCCTGGATGTTCCTGGCTTGGACTAGAGGTCATAATTTATACAGTGGTACCCTCCTTCAGGGTGCTCTATGTGCTGTGATATTTACAGTTGCCCGGTATTCTACCTGGATAGCGAGCTATACTTTGTTTATAGCTGCCTTGGTTTGTGGTTGGGGCGCTATTGCAAACTACACGCAAGGTTCTAGTTCTGAAAAATTGATCGAGTATATATCAGTGGGATGGAAGCGGGACCGCGTGATAAAGCTTGACGAGATCGAAACGAAGACGAAACAACTAGAGTTTTCGCTATCACAGTTGGAAGAGTCTCAGAAGATTTACATTGAGTGGATAGTCGGGAGACGGGACTCAGACTCTTTCCCGGAAAGGGAAAGAAAGAGGGAAAGAGTAATCCCGAAGGAGAGACTAGATAAGATATACGTCAAGCCGTTCCCATTTAATTTGAAAGAGTTGAAACTTTCCCCACAAGCATCTCCAAAGATGCAGACTTCGTTCGATATACCAGAGCAAGAAAGGGAAGAAATACTTACTCCTAAAAAATCGAAATTTGGAGCTTCCCCCAAGAAACTCAATTCTCCGTTTCTACCAACAATATCGGAGTACGAGGAAGTTCCAGTCCCAGTGGACACACCGACTCCGATGAAAAGGGATGAGAGTGGATCTCCAATGGAGCTGCGCCTGACAACGGGTCAGGATCCGTTGCCATTAGCAGTAAATGATTCTGCGGGCTCGGCTAACCTATTCCATCCAATCCCAGTAGTTACCAACAACATCTCCTTAGAATCTATCCTTTCTAACGCTCTGAAGGAAGAGCGTGGTTATTTCTCACTTCACGGACTCCCGTTCACGTCGTCCATAAAGAATCTTCTTACGCGACAGATCTTTCATGAAACGGTACCCGAAGAAGTGAAACACATATACAGTCATGCAGAGTCAATCCACCACCCAGCTATTGAATACCGCTATGTAGATTACCCAAAGGTTTTATCAAGTACTAAGAAATCCCCCAAAAAACAAAGGGAGCTTGAACTTAAAAGAGATCTTTCCACCACAATCGAAAGATTAATATTTGAACCATCACTCGCAGAAATGAAGAAAATTATTAGATGTCTTCGATTGATATTAACCACAAAATTTGATTCGTATTTTGCACCATACCTCACAACTGAGATGTTGCTAACTTGGAACATAATTTTCCAATATCTAGTTTGGGAAAATATCTTAGCAAATATCAAGATTTCCCACATAATTTTCGCTTTCCCTATTTTCATTCTCAAAATGATGATATTCAAAATTCCATTACGAATGATCAAATTTCAATACGATATTTGCTTTTTTGTCTTGAATACTGCTTATAGAAAAATCTTTAATCCAAGAAAGAAAGAATCAATTAAAGTGTTTGAAACTTAAGGCCATACTAAGTATTTCTTCAATCATACTATTTATTTAATACATATTATTTATAAGACGTCAAATGTAAGTATATCCTCCCTTTTTAAATATTACCATGTTATTAGACACTCTTGACCCCAATCTAGGTAGGAAAAACAGTTAATCCATTGTTTCCATTTGGAAATATGAATTAAAGTAGGGCAGAGAACTCGACCAAAAAAGGGCCAGATGCAAGCAACTTCCCCGCAAAGGGGCCATAGCGCAGTGGACGTTTCTTAAAGTTCATGAATCTAAATTCTTAGTAATACCACCTAAGAGCTGGCTTCCTTAATACTGTAGGGTGTCACACACGCATTTCAATGTAAAATGTTGCAGCCATTTTATATGCAGTACCATTGACAATTTTTTTTAGTGATAAACTCACTGTGGATAAGATAGAGAAATTAGTAATATATTAATGAAATACAAATGAGCTGCTTAAGCTGAATTATCGCTGTTTCTTTGTGGGCTTGAGATTTAAAAGTTTTTCAAGATAGCTAATAAACGTAGACCAAAGAAGGCCCGTGCGCCGTACCGAAGGTACGTGTATAGGCTGAGTTATATTACGGAAGCAAACTCAAGCGATGAAGATGAAGAAGATGAAGAGAATAGTGAGGTGGTGAGAGATTTAAATGGTAAAACGATCAAAGATTTTAAGAACCACGCAAATATCATATCAACATATGTGTTGACACAGCTGCCTGAGAGGTTCAGGGGAAAGATCTGGCCCAGATCTCAGTTTGAGAAGATTGATGTGCTTGCCACTGCGTTGGCTCTACAGGATCCGGTTAACATAGCAGCTGCCGAACTAGCAGCAGCGGCCGCTGAGGAGGCTGACAGGTTGGCCCGACTGGAAGATGCCAAGTTGATGAAGCTTCCGGCAGAGCTTTTTGCCTATATTTTGGAAATTTTATACTACCGGGGGAAATTAAAGCCAAAATATTTACGAGTGTGCAAGCTCTTCTATTTGATTGTTTTCCCGATGATTTATAAGCGGCCGTATTTGAAAGCATCCAACTTCTTTCAGTTTGTTGAGCTGATTTCAGCGAATAAGAAGGCTGGTGAATATATCCAGGAGTTGGACTTGGCCAACGTGATTCAGTCAGGAAAGAATGCATTTGTACAAAAGTTACTTAAGAGAACAAAGAAGAATTTAGAAGTCTTTGTAGCTCCGCAGGCAAGTTTTGGTCTTGCGCCACTCTTGTCCTTAAAGAATTGCCTGAGCCTTAAAGTCCTAGACTTGAGACTTGTTTCAGAGACGCTTAATTTAGGTGAATTATTTAACTCAATTAGTCAGTTGGAAAACCTTACTCATTTATCATTCCCACGGTCTTCCATTGCCATAGCCGAATACCTGAATGTTGTTTGGCCACCACGTATTTCATATCTCAGACTTTCTGGTGGAATATCTGACGATTTCTTATTTGAAACGAGCTTTCCACAGTCTATTACTCAATTAGAGTTTGCTCATTGTCCGTATATCAAGGAGTTTGGATTTCAACAGTTTATCCGAAGACTAGGTGGTAACTTGAAGACCTTGAAGGTACAATATCCAATGCCAGGTTTGAAGGAAGGCTCTCTTGATCCAGTATTTAATTTTTGTCCAAACCTTTTAGTCCTCGAGATTTCGGTAGATTACGTTACTTCGACTTTCTTTGACGAGGAGAATCTTTCAAATCATAATATTGGATACCAAAGACCACTCAAAACTTTATATATAGAAAGTAGTGGTATGTTAGGGACATCTACTAGATTGGACCCTATTGATCTTGCAGTTGCTATTAATGATGAAAGATTACCTCATTTAAAAAATATAAGATGTACTGCAAAGCTTGGGTGGGATCCAAAATCTGAATACGTTGAATTCATTGTTGATGCTTTAGATGAAAGAGGAGGAGGAATCTACATTGGATATTAGTCATTGCACATAAAGGAAGAGGAATAGGCTCTATTTAATCTTAGAGATATAACATTACCCCTAGAAGAGCAAGAGGTCGTACAAAATGATATAATTGCCTTTGACATCAGATGAGAGTCTGCAGCTGTACTAAGTTATATTTTATACAGCTTGGTTCTAGTTGTTAAGAAGCACAAATTCGATGCTTTCCTCGCCGATACAATAAGAGTTTAGCTACCTCTTTAACAAACTTCACTCCGTGGCAGATGTGATACAATACATTCACCGACTTCAGTCACGTCTATACTGGAACCGGTTAATCTACAAATACTGATCGTTCAAGTTCGGTATTCCTGTATATAGACACATAATTTTTCAAACCCCAACTATGGGAATGAAAAACCTTGCATAATTATTTATAATACAAACACTTAGAGAAGAACCTTGTAGTAATAAAAAGGCAATTCCAATAAGAGTTGAAATGGTAGCTCTTCCAATTGGATATAAGAATGGGAAATCTAGGCCATTTTTTTCTACTTTTAGAGCTTCGCTGGTCCTAGCTAAATCAAGTATTACTAAGTTGGACAACTTTTTTCTATTTATACTTTTTGCATCTTCAATCTTAGTTAGATTGTATGGAATTCAGCTGCCTGGAGCTGTAGTCGCTGGCGAAGATCGTGTTGGTAGTTTGGTCAGAGAGTATGCATATGGAGACTTTTTCATTGACCTCGATCCACCGCTTGTAAAGCTCATTTATTTCTTTATTGCATGTGTGTCTCAAGGCTGGGATGCCAACTTTGACTTTAAGACAGTTGGTGAATCATACCCTGATGCTGTGCCATACGTTCAGATGAGGATGTTTTCTGCTGTATGTGGTGTTTTGACTGTGATATTAACATATGGGTTATTGAGAGCTTCGGGGTGTCGTTCTGTTGTTGCCCTAGTCGGTTCGGCGTTGGTGTGTATCGAAAATTCAATAGTTACCCAGTCGAGGCTCATACTGTTGGAGAGCCCTTTACTCTTTGGAATATCGCTTTCTTTATTTGGATACAACAAGTTCAAGCTCACTATCCCATTTAGCAAGAAGTGGTTTAAGTTTTTGGTTTTGACTGGGATTGGTTTAGGTGTCACGATCCTGCTGAAATGGGAAGGGACCTTTACCATGCTTACCATCGTGTTTTTGTCGCTCATTGTTGATATGTGGTTCATCGTAGGAGATTTAGAGCTTACCAAGTTGACTGTGGTCAAGCATTTTGTATATAGATTGTTCTTCTTGGTCGCAATGCCACTTGTGATATACTTAGGGATCTACGCAACACACATTGGCTTATTACCAAATGACCTGCTGGATGCTGGTTTACTTTCCCCAGATTTCAAGCTGACGTTGAGACAAGTTTCTGGTTACCTTCCATGGAACGAAACACCATCACAAGTGAGTTACGGAGCTACGATCACTTTAAAACACTATGAATTAGGTGGATACTTACACTCACATGACTACACCTACAGAACAGGCACGTTCAAACAACAAGTCACTCTATTGGGATCTGACCCAGATTCCAGCAATGAATGGATTCTTGAAATGAAGCAAAGACTGCATCCAGGGGAATTAGAGAGAAAGGTCAGGCCAATCAAGGAAGGTGACACTATCAGATTACTTCATAAAACGACTGGAAAATTCTTACACGTCGACGATGTCAGGCCACCGATTTCAGAACAAACCTACAATAACGAAGTCAATTGTGAAGGTGAATCAGGCATGGATCCGCATGACTCTAACTACGAATGGACAGTAAGGATAGTCGGGAAGCGAGACGATAGGGCCAATAACATACCGATGATTAAGCTTCGCAGCAGCGAACTGGTATTTCAATTGGTACATAGAGGTACTGGATGTATTCTTTATTCCCATGAAGATAAATTACCTACTTGGGGTCACGGACAAATGGAGGTAATGTGCGTTGAAGAACCAACAATCCCGAACACATTCTGGTACATTGAATCGAACCAACACCCACTTCTCAATGGGCCAGGCGAAGATAGAGTTCACTTAAAAGAATACACTCTTTGGGACAAAGTTCGTGAGCTTCATCATATCATAAGTTTGAAAGCAACCAAGATTTTGACTGCAAAGAATCCTGCTGCAACACTGCCCGAGAATTGGCCATTCCTTGCTAGGGGAATGTCATATGTTAGTGGTGAAAACGAGCAAATTTACCTTTTGGGTAATTTTGCAATTTACATTATTGGGTTTTTCATTGTCTCACTTATCATTTCGAAGAAGATCTTCTACTATAGTCAAATTTCGAACCCATTCAGTTTTGTAACTGATATTTCATTGGACACGATTACCTTCCACTCTAATTCATTTGTATTTCTTGCCGGTTGGGTATTAAATTACTTCCCTTACTTTAATACAAAGCGATATACATTCTTATACCAATACTTGCCAACGGTTTACTTTTCGATTTTGCTCATATCTCAGTATTTAGAATATCAAATGAGTAAGAGAAAATGGTTAAGTAGCATATTAATGATCTTAGTGTTGGGTCTGTCTATATATTGTTACGTTACATTTATCCCATTAATTTATGGAACAAAATGGACAAAGGAAGAATGTTTCCAATCAAAATGGTTTTATGGCTGGGATTTTGATTGTCATATATATGAATAAGCTTACTACAATTGACAGTATATATATATGTGTATAAGATATCTATCAAAATAAAAATTACCAATTCGTTACCTTGCAAAATCTCTCTTTATTATCGTACATTCATTATGTTAAAGCAAAACTAAAACATCTACCAAGTGTGAACCAATTAAATATGAAAACTAGTACCGACCACAAGCTTCTATACCAAGTGTCTATCACGAACCTCTTTTCACCCTTTCTGACTAAACTCTTGCAAGGTGTCTTATACTATTTTATTCCGTGTACAGCCTTAATGCCTCTAGAAAGGGCAGCAACAAGATCAGATTCCTCAAGTGCTTCCCTCGATCAAGAAGGAACTTCGTGGAAGGAGAGAGGCTGGAATTGAATTTCTAAGGTGGTACCAAAGTTATATGGATAACAATTCCAATATCTCGATCGTATTCTTCTTTTGCATATCATTAGTGGTATACTCTCTCAGCATCTTGTCTTTGAAATACCATTCGCCACGTCCATAATTAAGGATTCACACCAATCAAGAAGAACATCTTTTTCGGTAATTTTCTTTAACCTTTCTTTTTCAACTTCTTCCAATTCCATTGCAAGTTCCTCAATGAGCTTTAGTTGGTTTGTTGGAGAAACACCAATGCCCGGAAGAGAATCAATGAGCATCGATAGTTGACGAGACTTTAAAATTATATCAGTCGATAACTCATTTATAGTATTTTCAAAATTTTGTTCAGCTTCAACTCTTGCATCTCCACCAGGGGCTACTGAAGCAGATGGGGACTGCTTGTTGCTAGTTGGAACACTTGGCTCGGGTGCAACTGATGAGTTTAAAGCACCGGGCGATCCACGTGTTTGGGCTTCTTGGATTGCCTGTGGAGCACCAGGTAATGGAGCAGAAGCCGCTATGTTGAAGTATGATGTTGAAACAGTTTGGTTTGGATCTTCTTCATCCAATAGCGCAGGCTCGCTATTAATATTTACATAATTAATCGTTGCGTTGAACTGAGCAACCAATTGGTCCAAGCAAACCTGAAGTTGAGTTAATCTATCTGTCATATTTAGTAGTTGAATAAAGAATAAACTAAAGGTAGAGTAATTTATGTATTCATTTTTCTTTTTCCATATGTCCTCTATAACATGGCATTCACTGCGAAAGGTTGTAAGCCTTTGTGGTCGGTGAGAATCAACTTTGTCTCACTTTGATTATATTTAAGGTGAATAAAAGTTGAAAAATGAGATAATTGAATCATTTTTCATCTCATTTTGAATATAAAAATTAAAAGAGTATGGTTGAAGTGCCCTCTGGCCCTCCAGCCACTTTAATTCTTTGCATACTTTGGAGTAAGACTAATTATTTCCTTCTTAGTTCCGCTCCGCTATGGCCCCTACTCGGGGAGGGCAATTACATCGAGCTTTGTTCCCTTCGGGAAACTTCTCAGAATATGGCTACTGAGACACAGCTTATTAAAGAAAAGGACTATAAAAGTGTTGAATATTCATTAAATGGATTAATTGGTTTCCTAAAATCTTTCTATTGGAACACTTCTTATTCTAACAAGCCATTAGGCTAAATCAAATTTCCATACTAAGACACTCGTTTAACTTTTATTTAATTTGAATGAAGAGAGAGGGCCATGAGCTATTAGTCGCGTGCTCATTAGGCTGCAAAATCTGTAATTTTCCGATTCTACACCCCAACTCAACTTGTCCCAAATTAGATCAACATAAAGTCCCCATTAATCCAACTTGAAGTTCGGAATAAATCAACCGGAATTTTACTGTATTAATCTTTTTACTTCTTTGCACCTGCCATGTCATCTTACTACACACACATATATATATACTCATCTGACTCATCTGACTACAGATACTTCGAAATTGAGATTAGCACGACCCTCAGCCCCCTATAGATGAGTGATAACAATAATATCAAATCACTTGACAGAATAATACACACTTATTATAACTTGAAGATATACTTTTCCTTTAAGCATGCCTGATTCCATACCTGTATGGCAACCAGATGGTTCAGCACTGTGCTGTGTGCTTTGTTCCAATAATTTTACCTTCTTTAATAGAAGACATCACTGTAGAAAGTGTGGTAGAGTTGTTTGTGGGGAATGTTCAGATCAGCAGATAAGATATTTTGCAAGTACGATGATTGTCTGTCCAAACGGCAAGCAAATGAAACCGGCCACATACGAAAAGTATAGAACCTGCGACGAGTGTGTTGAGGAGATAAGGATGATCAGAAGGGCCTTGTTTGAAGAGGATCCTGCCAATCATTCTGCTGCTGGTGGTTCTGACTCTGGTAATGGTAGAGCTGAAGTGGATAACCGAGCTGGTGGCGTTGTTACAAGTAACGATATGTATATAAATGAAAACAACTCAACATCATCGATAACTAAATACATGAACTCCCGAACAAGAACTCGACTTGTTCATTCATCTACCCAGTCATCTGCTACTGGTACTCCGAGGATGAATGCTTCCTCGCCGCAAGCCCGAGATGATCTAAGTGATCACAACCTTTGCCCTGTTTGTGCAATAAACCTTCTGAAGCTCTTCAAAGGCTCTTCCACAGACGAATTTGAGGCCTTCAAGGAAGCTCATATTTGCGATTGCTTAACTCAATTTGATTTTAATTTAGATCATCAGAGATCCCCAACTGCTGGCGATCCAACCAGATTACACACGAGAAACAAGATGTTGGTGTATAACATCCCACCGATCCCTAAGCCACAGTTTGAGACTTTCACTCCGGCAGCTATTACTGGAGATGAAGTTACTGGTGCTGCTTCTAGCTCTGGGTTTACCGTTGGCTCAGATACTTCCACTTACTCGACCCAAATGTCGGAAAAGCATATGACTCGAGAATGTGTCATATGTCTCGAAGATTTAAAGCCTGGTGATAAGGTTGGTCGTTTGGAATGTTTGTGTGTTTTCCACTATAAGTGCATCAAGGATTGGTTCAACAAGAAGGGATATGGTGAATGTCCTGTTCACTTTTTACATAAATAACCCTCCATTCCACTGTATGAAGTGGGGGTTTTCTTCTCTAGCATTTTGTTATGGTTATTGTGATTTTAATTCTTTTTTATACCTGTTACAGGTAATTCTTATTTTATTTTAATTCTGGTTCTATTATTTATAGGTTCCTCGGTGGTTTTGGTTAAATAGACTATTTATTGGTAAATACTTTAGATCTACATATTATACAATGATTTATTCTCCTAAAAGGAGCGATTCTCGATGCTAATCTACCTCTCTGGACAGGCGCCAGTAGTACGTCATATTTCATTTGTCCTACTCCAAATAAGAAGTGGGCGGCAAGGAACTAACTTTGTTCTCAAATTTTACCCTACCTTTCTTCTCTGTCATCCTTTCCGGATCTACCTCTCTTGGCATCTCTCTTTTCATGGTAATCCTTTGTTCTTCTGATAGCTTCTGCTGCAGCTCTGTCAACATGTACATGTAATGCGTCTAAGATTTCCTTTGGAGGAGTTGGATCCTTTGGTAATCTCTTACCTAAGACACTTTCGATACGAAGATATAATTCTAAATCGTACTGGGTGATTAAAGAAACAGATTTACCAGATTTACCAGCTCTGGCAGTTCTTCCGACTCTATGGATGTAAGCTTTTGAATCAGTGGGTATATCATAGTTGATAACCAAATCAACTTCTGGAATATCTAAACCTCTGGAAGCAACATCAGTGGCTACGAGAATGTTTGCCTTACCAGCTTTGAATTTATTTAAAGAACCTAATCTTTGAGCTTGGGTTAACTGACCGTGTAATGGGACAGCTTGGAATCCCAAGATCCCTGCGAGTAACGTAGTACGTTGTGTGTGAGCACATGTTCTGGTGAAGATAATGACCGACTTACCAATATGCTCGTTTAAAAGATGTATTAATATGGTGTTCTTGTACCCATCACTAACAAGCATCATTGATTGCACCAAGTTGTCGGCGGTTTGGTACTTGTCGGAGACTGCAACTCTGACAGGATTATGCAAAGATGCTCTTTGTAATTTAGCGATTTTGTTGGTCATAGTAGCAGAAAATAAATAAGTAGTTCTGTTTGTTGGGATAACTTTTAAGATTTTATCCAAAGCAGGACCGAAATCCATATCTAACAATCTATCAGCTTCATCCATGACCAAGTACTTTAAGTTTTTCAAGTT
Organism: Dujonia santamariae; assembly: GCA_030578175.1. Lineage (NCBI taxonomy): Eukaryota > Fungi > Ascomycota > Pichiomycetes > Serinales > Debaryomycetaceae > Dujonia > Dujonia santamariae. The sequence continues at coordinate 167,055 of JANIVZ010000015.1, forward strand.
GAAACCTTTGGTGTGTTCCAAATGGTCCATAATACGACCAGGGGTAGCTACAAGAATGTGAGGCTTTCTCATCAAATCTCTTGCTTGGTCCATCATATCCATACCACCAACAATACAAACTGATCTAAGACCCATGGACAGACCCAAGGCGTCAAAAGTTTCCTTGATCTGATATGCTAATTCTCTGGTTGGAGCCAAAACAAGACCAAAATATGGCTGTTGGGCTTCCCACAAGGCTTGAAGGATTGGGATAGCAAATGCTGCAGTCTTACCTGACCCAGTTTGAGCCAAACCAATAATATCCTTTCCTTCCAAGGCGTGAGGGATCGCCTCAGCTTGAATAGGGGTTGGCTTTGTGAATTTCATTGCTTGAATTGATTCAAGAAGTTCAGGGATAAGCTTTAATTCGGAAAATGTAGTGAAAGATGGTGCCTTTACTTCTTCTTCACCGCCTACTTTAACAGTAACTTCAGGATCGTTGGTTACAGCAGACTCTGTTTCCTTTGACTCTTGTTCTTCTTCTTGCTTCTTAAGGGCATTTTTCTTGATTTTTTCTGCTAAAGCAAGAGCATCGTTCTTGGAAGAAGAAGTCTTCTTCTTCTTTACAATCTTCTTACTAGATTCAATAGGCATTACTATTACTGGGTATAGCGTATGGTACCCTTTGATTCCTTCCTTAAGAGAGATGAGCTTTATCATAGTTTTAGGAGATCTCCTGCAGGAGCTGACAAAAAAAAAATGTCAGTTATGCAGGAAACATGGCATCGCTAGTCTCTGCGATGCGATGCCATGAAAAATCCCAGTCAAATATATACTGGATCTAAAGAAAGAGGTAGCATTCTCATAGATATAGCTATACATATATATAAAGGATCAATAGTAATTAATAATGGCTAAGAGAAGAGTATGTACTTTTATTTGTTTTTTTTCTTAGAAAAAGGAATGGTTGATTGATATTGGTATTAGGAATGGATGGAGTGGATTTAAAGAAATGAACAACTTTCATTGTATTACGCTCCGCTGGCCCCTATCCGGGGAGGACGACTGCATCGAGCTTGCTCCCTTCGGGAGGTAAGCAGTTACTTGGGTTATATTTGACTGAATTTTTAGTAAAGCGGGTAATTGGGCAGAGCGATATCATATGATAATTGTTCGCTCTGGAGGAAGTGAAGCAGTAACTAATATATATGTCTACCTTTTTACTACCATCAACTAATCTATAATTTAGATTCTTTTCATAAATAAATACTAACAATTTTTATAGACTAAAACTAGAACTCATAAGAAGGTTTCTGAAGAAGAACTTGCAAAGATCCCACGTTCTATGGTACTTAGATTGGGATCATCATTAAAAAATCACTCACTTTCACAATTAGTTAAGGATTTTAGAAATGTTTTACAACCACATACTGCAATTAATTTAAGAGAAAGAAAGGCTAACAAGCTTAAGGATTTTATCGTAATGGCCGGTCCTCTTGGGGTTTCAGATATGTTTGTATTTAAGCAATCACCAGATTCTGGTAATATTTCATTGAGATTAGGTAAGATGCCAAGAGGTCCAACTTTACAATTTAAAGTGAATACCTACTCATTAGCTAAAGATGTTCGTAAAATTTTAAAGCATCCAAAGTCTGTTGGTAAGGATAGTAGTGAATTTCTTGCCCCACCTTTATTGGTATTAAACGGGTTTACCATTAACGATGAAACTCCACAACATGAAAAGTTATTAGTTACCGTTTTACAAAACATGTTCCCACCAATTCAACCACAACTGACCAAGGTAAGTGGGATTAAAAGAGTATTAATGGTTACCAAAGATTCAGAAACCAACGAAATTGAATGGAGACATTATGCTATCAACACAAAGTTAGTTGATGGTAGTAAGAATATCAAAAAATTAATAAACTCGCATCACAATTTAAAGAAAAATTTACCAAACTTGGGTAGATCAAAAGATGTGAGTGACTTATTATTGGATCCATATGCAGTTGGTGGTATTACCAGTGATTCGGAAGTTGAAGATGATGCTATTGTTGAAATAAAGAATGACGAGCCAGCTGCTTCTAGAAAGCCAGCTGCTCCAGCTCCAGCTACCACTGAAGAAGAAACCGCTGAACCGGAAACTACTACTCGTAAACGTGCAATTAAGCTTACTGAGCTTGGACCAAGAATTAACATGTCATTAGTTAAGATCGAAGAAGGACTCGTTGGTTCATCAAAGACCATTTACCATGCTAAGATTAAGAAGAGTGCAAAGGAAGAAAAGGAATTAGCTAAGAAACATGCTGCTCTTGAAAAGCAAAAGGCTGAGAGAAGAGCTAAACAAAAGGAAAATGTTGCAGCTAAAAACAGAAAGAAGGATGAAAGAAAGGCTAGAAGAAAGGCATTAAAGGATGGTGAAGAAGGTGCAAAAGCAGCTGGTTCTGATGAAGAAATGGAAGATTCAAGTGAAAGTGATGCACCAGAAATAAAACCAGAAGACTATGAAAACGATAGTGACTTATATAGTGACGTTGAGTAAGTAAATAGAGCAAACGGAATATAAAAGTAAATTAAATCAAAGTAATTTTTTGTGCTAAATATAAGCTGTAGCACTTTTATTCTACAGATCAATTGTGCCTACTTTTTATGTATCATTTTATAATCAGTAGTAAAGAATTTCTCTATGTCTTATGGATGTAAACGTTCATTTCGAGTTTCGCCAGAAGCAATACCATTACATAGATATTGATTCTTTCATACTATCTCTAGACTCATATTCACTATTTAGATGATATATTAACATCAGACTTCTCTGAGTTTTTTCTTTCTTCTGATTTCGTTTCTTGTTCCTCTATTTCCTTTAATAAATTAGTAATTTTGCGTTGTAAATTAACCATTTCGATACAATCTTTAAGCCAACTATCATAATATTGCTGGGATTGACGTAATTGGTAAGGTACCAATCCTCCAAATTGTGTTATAGGATCAACAATCCTATTAGTTTCGATATTTCCTTCTACTGTAGCAGCTTTCGTCGTCTTGTGTTTGTCTTTTCTATTTTTCAAAGTTTTACTTTCAACTTTAGAAATTCCGGAAACCAGTCCAATATCTTCAACTTCCTTTTCTAACTCCTCCGATATTAGTTTCGCCTCCTTATCTCTCTCCTTCTCCTTCTTCTCCTTTTCCTTCTCTCTTCTATCCTTATCCTTTTTCTCTTTTAAATTATCAATAATTTGAAAGTCGCCATTCACCAATCGTATAGTTTTACAACTGTTGTAACACCTCAAGTCGTAGGCATCGTAACCATATTTTTTACCAATCAGGCCAGTATTATAATTTGCTCTTGTGAGGTTCAACCTACCGTTTGTATGGTTCAATCTATAGGACCCACCAGCTAAACTTTCATATTGGTCAATCAATTCAAGTAGCTTCTCAAATTGTTGATCTACAACCGAACCTTCACTGGAATCAACTGCCAACGGGAGAATGTACAGCTCGTCCTGCTTGGTGTCATCCTTAATTGATATATCTTCTAAGGCACTCGCCAACTTTTCAATAGTTGTCATTCTGCTTTCCCTCAGATTCGCTATTATATAATACAAAGGAAATGTGGTGATAATTATTTAGATTGCACATAGATTCACCAATATTGATATCGCCATATTTGACCGCGCACATCTAAACTCTCCGTATTACCTACACTTTTTCTTTTACCCTAACTAACAATGTTTTATACTTATGGATTTAATACTTTGATTTTAGGACACTTTGCATGGAACGTATCCTCAATTATTTTGGTACATTTAGCAGTTTATTTGCAAATTGAAAACCCCGCTACTGCTTATACGATATGCGTTTTACTGACTGGTGTTTTATTTCCCTTGCCAGGTATCTATTACTTTCACTTACTATCAAAGAACGGAGAAGCAGCTAAGGCTAAGATTAGGGCTGGTATGGTTAATGTCAAGTGGTACTCTCATAAGGTTTGGCTCTATCTTGTGTCTTCCTCCTTATTTGTGATGGCCATGGAGGCGTTGGTCAAGAGATGTTTCGGACCTTGCCCTTGGATTATACCTTCCTTAATTGAACGTCTATCATTTGTTTTTTTCATCACATTCTATATTCTAATTGAAACAGATTACTTAGAAGAGCTTCAAAAATTAAAACTTGATATACTTAACGAGATTGCCCCCTTGGAAGTATAAACTAAAAGAAAAAATTGATTATATAATTATATACCATAATAGTGTTGTATAATTGAATAAATCTCGAGACAATCCCTATTCCTCAATCTTTTTACTTCTCTTTACCTTAACAATGTTTAAAACTTATGGCTTCAATGTTGCCGGGTACTTCTTCTCCGTTATTGCTTCCCTCGTTTTAGTAGAGGTGACTATCTTTTGACAACTTGAAAACACAGTTGTAGCTAGTGCAATATGCCTGTTTCTCATTATACCAGCTCGCTATCACTTTCATATACCACCGAAAGAAAGAAAAACTCAGGACATACAATTATTAAAGTTAGGTGGTATTCTCACAAGTTATGGATCTATCTTGTATCGATTTCCGTATTCACGTTTCCTACGAAGGCGTTGGTAATGCGATATTTTGTACCTGGTCTCCTGCTTATCACTTCGTTAATTGACAATATATCGTTGGTTTTTACAATCACAATTTATATTGTTAATGAAACAAATTACTTAGAGGAACTTCACAAATTAAAAGTAGATAAGGAAACTCCTTCTGATGTGTAATTTAAAAAGACTCCATAACTTATCGCCCAATTTAATAAATGAATGATACTTCACATATGTCTCAAATAAATCTCTTGAAGAACTACAACCTAATCAGTGTACATTATACTTATGTCTTCCGTCATGGAATATGGTATCTAAGATGAGATTTTCAGGTCTCATTACTTATCTTCTCCTTACAATTTCACTACTGATTGCTACAAACTGTTCTCCCTTTGCTCACCATTATAGCCCACCTGAGAGCAATAAAAAATTTCCTGAAAGGAAACAAAGCTCGATGCAATCGTCCTCCCCGGATAGGGGCCCTAGCGGAGCGCTAATTACTAATAACGAAAGAATTTCCATTTTAAAGATTAGAAATCAAATAACTGCTCCAAGGGCTATCTATTACTGTAGTATTTACGGTAACACCTGCATGTAGACCACGTCAATATTGAAATCTGCATGTAGACCACCATCAAAAGGGAAAAATAATGTATGACAGGCTTTTATCTACATCACCCGTTATCTTGATCTCTATTTTCTTATTTCTGATTAAAGAAATTCGAACTTAAGAAGAAAATGTTTGATACTCATGGATTTAATATTATTGGATTTTTGGCAGTGCTTTACAGCAGTTGTATTTTAGCCAATCTAGTAGCTTATACGCTCATTAAGAATCCCTATTATGGGTTAGGTGTTTGCGCTAATCTTTGTTTTATGATTGATCTAAATTTAACTTTGGTATACTTTCGTGTACCTAAAGAGACTGCTAAGAATATGAAGATCAAGTTTTATACTCACAAACTATGGATTTACGTTGCGATAGTCTTGTTGTGTATAACGTCTGTCTTGTCGCTAGCATTTGTTTACGAAGATCCTCCAACACTTGTTGTAGCTTTGTTCTTAGGAACGATTGGTTTACCAATGAAAATTTACACTTTCAAAGAAACAAATTACTTGGAAGAACTCGAGAAAGCAAGAAATAATGCAAAATATCTTGAGCTTGTTTAAATAGTATACTTCAATAAGTAGAATAAATGTAATAACATCATCATCATCATCATCATCATCATCATGTATTCAATTGGTCTATGCGAAAATATGAAATAAAGAACTTATCTTGTAACTATCTGATTCTAATCACAATATCAGTCCTCTAGGGATCCCTGACCGAAGATATCCCACTTAAGGTAAATTTCACTCAATGTAAAATTCATCTATCTTAAGTGATCCAAATTTCTACGTGGAGTCAATATTTGGTAGAATTTTTCTAACAAATCATGCTCAAAATAAGCTCTTAAATCCAACTATTCATACTACTTTAGTAAAGCTTCTGGATTTTTGAATTTCAAAAATGTAATTTAATTTTTGAAATGTAAAATTCATTTTTGAAATGCAAAAACCCATTTTTTAAAATGTAAAATCCATTTATCTTAAATGATCCAAATTTCTAAATGAAGTTAATATTTGGTAAAAACATCCTACAAAATTTTGTTCAGATAAATGCATTAAGTCATCTACTTATACTAGCTTTATAAAATTTCGGGATTTTTGCATTCACCTTGTTTAGGTGAAAATCTGGGAAATATCAATTCTGAAAACTCACATCGTTCTTTAACTAAGCGCCCCTCCCCGCCTGTATACAACATCCATTAATACAGCTTGTATCAAAATATATAAACTAACAATCCTTTTGCTTCAGATTCTAATGAAATATACAAATGTTTGATACAGATGGATTCAATGCTACTGTGTACTTATCTTCAATTGCTGTTTGCCAACTTTTGGTAAATTAGTAGCTGTTTGGCAACTTGATAATATCTTTACTGTCAATATCACTTGCACATATCTTGATATTATAGTTGATGTACTATTAACTCAAGTGTATTGTCGAGTTCCGATGGTGATTTATAAGGACGCAAGGATAAACTTCTATTCTCACAAGGCTTGGTTATACCTTTTGGGAACATTCATGAAAGCTTTTGCCTCTGGCTTAGGGTTTCTGTATCTTGCAAATGAATATTCAATTGGGAACAAATATCTCGTAGCAGTATTTTTGGCTATATTTTATTTATCAACGAGAGTTTATCACTTTAGGGGAACGGATTACATACAAGAAATGAAAAGATTAAGAATTAATGCAAATGAATTATTTGAAATTGAATAAATATAAATAATTTGTGTTGTAACACAATTCATAGAGTCAATCTCAAACATATAAGTATACATCCACAATATATATATATCCATATATGGTTTAGAATTATCTTACTTAGTAAATTATACTTCGCTCAACTGGTTACCTATTTTCAGAAATTATAATTGGTATTGAACACTTTCTTCATTCGATTATGTTTTTACAAATTTCCCGAAGGGAAACAAAGCACGATGCAATCGTCCTCCCTGGATAGGGGCCCTAGCGGAGCGATAATTACTAGGGAGGGATAAAACTTTGGTTAAAGACTCAAAATCTGGTACCGCTCCGCTAGGGCCCCTTTCCGGGGAGGACGATTGCATCGAGCTTTGCTCCTCTTCGAGGAGATTCTCTTGATACTCCCAGTATGGTTGAAATCACGACCGAAGGGAGAAGAGCTCGATGCAATCGTCCTCCCCGGATAGGTGCCAGCGGAGCGTTTTAAATAGTAATGTGATATCATTATACAGTTCCATACTGCAATGGATACCCTAACATCGATATCGATCTAAGGTGTGTTGCACTATTGTCTTCATCTATCTATTTATTAATTTATTTGATATATATTTTTATGCAAGCTCAAGAGATTCCTTATTTGTTTCTGTTCTTACCCTTTTCAATTCTTCCAAGAAATTTGTTTCCCTTAAATTGTAGACTTCCATAGGTAAATTCGACACAGAGAGTAGTACCGCTACATAATATTTGTTTTGCACAGCGTTTTCATCTAAAAACCACAGCACCCCAAACCCTAGGGCAAATAAAAATATGAACGGTACAAAAATGTAAGGCCATATTGTGCGAGAGTAATACTGAACCTTCATGTCCACAAGCTTATGTAATGGTACACGAAAGTAAGCTGGTCTCAAGACGATTGAAAGTATAGTATCTAAAATTTGGCATGCATAAACGTTCAAATAATAATGAATTTGTGTAGCAGCTGCTACATTTACCAAAAGTTGACAAAGTGTGAGTGAGGCCAAATACCCAACGACGTTAAATCCGTGTGTTTCAAACATTTATTTGTACTTCTGTTGTTAAAGAGCAGTAAAAGATGAAGTTAAGAAAGGGGATTTTCAGTCACTATTGATATAGTCATGATATAAAATTATATGCAGAAATAGACTAAAAAAGCTAATTTACGAGACGGAAGTCCCCTTCTAGGTACCTAAAGATAGAGGTATATGTATACGTGTAGGTATATATCATACACCACATTACCTTTTATTGATCATTTATTTAATGAAGCCACGAGTTAATAGCTACTTAAACAGGGCAATGTATACTGAGCTTTGTCTACTTCGGGCTCATACTTCCCTATTCCGAGAGTGCATAAATTTACGACGGAGAGAAGGGAAGAAGAGCTCGATGTAAACTTCCTCCCCGAGTGACGTGATTGTACCACCACAATTCTATATAAAAATTGGCTTCACGAATTGTATTTTAAAGAACTATATGTACCTTGCAGCCGGGTTTCTCGACTCGTAAAGTAGCTTTTTTTTTAGTCTATCTCTGCATATAAACCATGTCATCTTGACCAGTTATACATATATATATATATAATAAAAGAAAACCCTTCTCTTATCATCTCTTCAACCACAGAATTAAATATGTTTAAAACATACGGATTTAACATCGTTGGGTATTTGAAATCAAAAATTCTTTGTGAACTTTTGGTAAATATAGCCGTAGTTCAAATCCCTAATAATATCTATTATACTATTTTGACATGCTTATTGTTAGATTATCTATTGTTAGATTTTGTAGTTGAACCTATCTTGGTTCGAGCTTACTTCCCTGTTCCAAGACATAAGCTTGAGCAAATGAAGGTGCAGTTCCACCCTCACAAAAAGTGGCTATACAATTTAGGGATCATATTTTTATTTACCATAGGGTTTGGAGTGCTGAGGTTTTCAGATGAAAGAGCTTTTAACAACAAATATTTTGTTGTGATATATTTGTCTATGTACTCTTTATATGATAAAGTTTTCTATTTTAGGGAAACGAATTACTTAGAAGAAATGAACAGGATAAGAACTGAAACAAAGAGGGAAGTCAGCAAATAAGAAAACTTGTGAACTTTTATAGTGAAAATTAAAGGAATAGATTTGCATATGAATAGATTAATATATGATAATGTATGTATGTATTTACGTACTGGTACTTACTCTATCTAAATGTTCCATATAATGGTCTGGTATCATAGAATTACTACTTCTTGAATTTTAATACGCTCCTCTGGTCTCTATACAATTGCGTCAAGTTTTTCTCCCTTCTGACTGGAAGCAAAGGATTATTTCCCTGTAGGGGTACAAAGATCGATGCAATTGTCCTCCCTGGATAGGGGCCCTTGTGGAGCGGTAGCTACTAATAGGAGTTGATTTGGAAGGTCCTCTAGCTGGGGAGGACGTCCTCTTCAATCTGTTTTCCCCATTGTCGTAAATTTGATGCCTTTTCGGAGTAAGGAAGTAGAATCCCGAAGTAGACTAAGCTCTATGTGCATTTCCCTGTTTAGAGAGCGAGTATATTTTACATCAATAATCTTATGTAATTTATATAAAAGTCAATAAAATATAACATAGTGTACGATATAATCGTATTCGGATGCCTATATGTTTGTAGTAGGGAATCTTTAAGGCTTGATTTATAGTCTTTCTCTATATTTAAAACGCATCATCTTGAGTATATAAGTAGTGACAGAAAATCCCCATTCCTTATCATTGTCTTCTCTGATACACGATAACACGGAAGTACAAATGTTTAAGACACACGGATTTAACGTCGTTGGGTTCTTGACCACACTTATACTAACTCAACTTTTGGTAAATACAGCAAATGCTACACGGTGATAAATTCTTTTGCGTTTGGTTTTCAGTGGTTTTAGATGTTCTAATTGAAAATGTCTTGACTCCAGTTTACTTCCGTGTACCAAGACATAAGCTTAAGAACGTGAACTATTTCTCACTAATACTTACTAGAATCTACCAATATAAAGAAACAAATTACTTGGAAGAGTTGAACAGGGTAAGAACCGAAGCAAATAAGGAATCTCTTGAAGCTGTATAGCTAGTTATTGAATAAATAGTTAGATAAATGACATAACCTAGGTTGATATCGGTTATATCTAATGTACTGTAGAATGTAATTTTGTAATAATATTAGATAACTTCGTAAAACAGATCCGCTAGGGCCCCTATCCGGGGAGGACGATTGCATCGAGTTTTGCTTCTCTACGAGGAGATTGAATTAGTATCAATAGGTCTAAAAGAACGACCGAAGGGAGCCGAGCTCAACGCAGTTGTCCTCGCCGGATAGGCGCCAGCGGAGCGTCTTACTTTAGATGTAGTTATAAGTAAATTTAGTACTTAAGAACCAATCTGCGATTGTATGAGCAACAAAGTATCATGTCATATGGAAATCAATTCCATATTATGTTCCAATGGAATACAATACTTCGTAATTTACAAGAAATACTTGCAACAGAGGTTTCTACACAGCTTTTTTTTTTTGTTTTTGGTATTTTTGTCATTCTACATTGAATCTATATTCTATCGTTTACATTGTTTTCTGGGTATTGTTGAAGTTTGATATCTTTATGGTTATAATTTTTGCATTCTTTGATCAATAGCCATCTTTATTAACAGGAAGGCAATCGATTCAGGGTTTGGTAAAAGAATTTCTTCAGGGTTGTCAATTGTAGAATCTTCATATATCCATTTTCTGATTAATTCAGTATCAAACCATCTGGCATCTGCTAACTCACGGTCATGATCTAAATGAATTTGTTCATTGACTCCGTTGAAATCTACAATTCCAAGGCACCCAATCATCAAATTACCAGGGAATGGCCATGGTTGTGTCATTACAATGTTAATCTTATCGCATACAACCCCAGTTTCTTCCCAGATTTCTCTCTTTGTAGCAACTTCAACCGTCTCTGAAGGTTCCATAAACCCAGCTGTACACGCGTACATGCGGGTAGCAGCATGACGCTTCGAGAGTGAAAGTAAAACTTTGCTGCGGTCGGTGTTGGTGATAGCAGTAATAATAACTGCATCAGTTCTCGGGAATGAAACATTGGAGACACTTGCTCTCTTGACAGGACATTCCCAGATTACTCTCTCGCCCACCGAACTACTCGTACTGTTAATACTGCCAACACTGCTACTTCTCTGATCGGCAATTTTAGTCTGGTTGGTACACTTGAGCTTACCACCTCCATTAATGGGGATTACCTTGCTACCACAGCCAGGGCAGAATAAATTCCTCTCTAACCAATCAAGGAACATCTTCCCGTGCGAGTAGAGCGCTGCCTGCTTGTGGGTGAACCCCAAATAGTGTTTCCTAGATTTGGTGAAAAATATATCCTCACTATTGCCGCTACCACCTGTAGTCAAAGCGTTTTCGTGGAGTACTTTTTCAATTTCTGGAGCATTGGTTACATCCACGGCATAGTAAGCAATCCCCTGGTACCTCCCCTGGTGATCGAAGAACTTTTCGGTAGCAACCAGTTCGTCTTCTTCCAACTCTTGTGCCTTCAAGCTGCTTAGCTTCAACCCAACAGACTCGTCCTCGAGCCCCAAAAACACGAAAACAGGTTTCCCAGGCGCCCTAGAGTCCTCGGGCTCGTCTCTGTTATTCCTGCTCCACTGCAAGATGGCGTCCTTCCATTTTTCGGACAGCGTAGCTAACCCAACCTTACTGCTCCCGTTCTGGTTGTCACCATTGGTGAAGAGTAGCAACTTGTCCTCCAAGGACTTGTTTATCAACGGATCTGTTCTGGAAAAAGCAATAAACCTCGTAGATGGATGCTTTATAGACTTACAGATGAACTCTGTATCCTCCCTCAAGAAAGAAACTCTGTTCAACACCTCTGAACCAAAGTACATATCGTTTTGCTGATCTTGAATCAGTGCTGACTTATTGTGCGACATTGAATATATTGATGCTATCTTTTTACTACGAGCAAATAGCTTAAACTGATGACTTATAGTAGTATTATTTGGATTATTAATATTATTCTTAATAAACCTTGCTATAAACATCAACTAAAAGAAAGCAATAACCCGTCTTCATTAAATATACTTTTCACATTTCATCTTCCTCTTTAATCCCCGACATTTCTTTTCGTTCCTACCTACCTACCTCCTGCCGATAAGGACTGCAGATAATTCTTACCACTATAATTAAAGTTGATATCTATCTCCAATAGGCAGTAGCGAATAATCAACCAATGTTGAAGAAGAGGTGGGGAAGATAAGAAGAAACCACCATCCCCAAAATCAAAATCAAAATCAAAATCAAATCAAAATATATATTAAACCAAAGTCATCTCCCTTTTCCTTGGCTACTCAACCTTCCTTCTTCATTTCATTCAATTCAAGGAAGAATAATAAACCACCTTGATTTCTTTCTTGTATTTAACTATTTTGATAGTATTGTTATTATATCATTAACTCTCGAATATCAATACGCTCCGCTAGGGCCCCTATCCGGGGAGGACGATTGCATCGAGCTTTGTTTCCCTTCGGGAAATCATATTTTGCTCCTATAAAAGCTAGACAGGGGCGACCGAAGGGAGAAGAGCTCGATGCAATCGTCCTCCCCGGATAGGCCCTAGCGGAGCGGTATTGATATTCGAGTTTTTAATCAAAAGTTCATTCCTCCCCGGATAGGGGCCCTAGCGGAGCGGTACCAGATTTCGAGTTTTTAACTAAAAGTTCATATCTCCCTGGTAATTATCGCTCCGCTAGGGACCCTGTCCGGGGAGGACGATTGCATCGAGCTTTGTTTCCCTACGGGAAATCATATCTTTTGCTCCCAGTAGGGTAATAATATCGGGGTACTGATCAACAAAAAAGTCAAACCTGGGATTATATTGCTTCTAGGACCTTCTCCCTACCCCATATAGGCACCAGCGGGAGCATCTTTAAATATAAAAGCTTTGAAGCAATACTACTTCACTTGATCCGAACTCCAATCTATCCGAAGAACTTGGAATTATACGGCAACTACAGCGACCGAAGGGAGAAGTGCTCGATGCAATCGTCCTCCCCGGATAGGGGCCCTAGCGGAGCGGTATCATTATTTGTGAATTATTTAAAAATATGTTCCATATATGTAACTTGTAGGTAGTAGGTAGTAGGTAGTTGTTTGGCGTAAAAACGAGATAAGAGAGAAGTTTCAGTTTAGTGTCAAGAAGGTGATCATAATCAGTGATCAAAAAAAAGAAAAGAAAAATCGGTTGCAATTTGCAACTAATAATAGGATAAGTAGTAAGTGACATTATATCATCTCAATAGAAAGTAGTTGTTGTTGTGTATACTTTTAATGGAGAGGCGATGGAAGGTAATGGAAGGTTATGGAAGGTTTGTTGGACTTTCTTGAAGATGATTTTTTTTTTTGTTAATAGAGTAAAGTTTAAGAATTTAACTTGATTGAGAGTAATACGGCGAAAGTCCTACATATATGCTAATAAAAAAAAATATTTGGGTAATTTACGACCTAGCCAATATGCACGAGACGATGAGCTGAGCTACACGACACGAAGGGAATGGAAGAGACGACTTGGAATGTTTAGGTGGTGGCTGGTGGTGCATCTGATTTCTGCTCCGCCTAGCGAGACGAAGACAGGCAGAGGGTAGAAAAGATAAAGATAAAAATAAAAATAAAAATAATAATAAAAATAAATAAAAAAAAAAATAAAAATAAAAATCAGAAACTGGGATTGTTTTGGTTTGTAATGGGTTCTAGTCGAATGTGGAAACACGCCAGGGAAAAAAGAGAACGGCTGGTACGGCTGAAACGCGGTCGTCGTCAAATAGTACGATGTCTAGCTCTAGCAGGTAGAAAATAAATGGCGCGGAACCGCCCGAATATGGGCACCTTAGGTGGTTCCTTTGTTGAAGGGATCTCTACTGGTGCTGCTGTTGGGGCGAGGGGAGAGGGTTTTGCTTGTGAGTGTGGGTAGTGTGGGTGTGGGCGGTGTGGAGTGGTGTCTAGTTAGGGAGACTGTATTTGCGTAGCTTTTATGTTAGACCCTCGAACGGCTTTGTTCAAAAGCCTTAACAAAGATGAGACCAGTCTGCAGGAAGACGGTGCGCGGTCATGCATATGCATTGTTGTCAGGCCTTCCTTAAGCTACCGTACCCTCTGCAACAGTGGGTAACTCCCGCAACTAAGCACTTGGCCCTGGCCCGCTGTCTCCCTAGGAATCCTGCCACGCCACTGTTTCATTATATATATAGTCCAGGGATTCCGCCCCCAATATTTTTTTTTACTTTTACTTTTACTTTCCTTTCCTTTCTTTTCTTCTTCTTCTTCTTCTTCTAAATTATACAAACTATATAATTAATATAAATCACCAAAATGGGTATCAAAGACAAAGTAAAGAGAGCTTCTAAGATTTTCACTTCCGACTCAAAGGAAAACATCTCCGAAGTTAAGCCAGAAGAAACTGAAACTGAAACTGAAGTTGCTCCAGAAGTTGAAGCCGCTGAAACTGAAGTCACTGATGTTGCTGCTGCTCCAGAAGCTGAAGTCTCTGATGCTGTTGCCCCAGTTGAAGCTGAAGCTAAGGAAGAAGTTGTAGAACCAGCTGCTGAACTTACCACTGAAGCTCCAGTTGAAGCTGAAACCGCTGTTGCTGATGCTCCAGCTGATGTTGAAGCCGCTGTCCCAGCTGAAGCTGCTGAAACTGCTGTCCCAGCTGAAGCTGAAGCTGAAACCACTGAAGCTGAAGCCAAGGCTGAAGTTGCCGGTACCTCTGACAAGGTTGGCAAGGAAGTCAAGAAGAACGACTTTTTCAAGAAACTTTTAGCCAAGTTCAAGAAGCCATCTTCAACTGCTGCTAAATAAGCCTGCTGGTCACTCCTACTTCTTGTAGGTAACTTCCAATTTACCCTACTACTAAACTATATGTGTGCGCGCCTACTTAGTTAGCTGTCCCCTCCCTTTTTACTGGACTCACTACTAACCTTAATATCAAATTACGCTGCCACCTTTTGATCATACGATATCGCTTTTTTTTAGTTTATGTCTTTAATATTTAATACTTAATAATCTATAATAATATTTAATTGTGAGAAATCCTTCCCCCCCCCTCTACTTTTTATGTAGACTTTGAACTACCGCTCCGCTAGGGCCCCTATCCGGGGAGGACGATTGCATCGAGCTCTTCTCCCTTCGGTCGTGATTCTGGCCCTACTGGGAGTGGAGTATATCTTAAGTCAAATCCAAAGGAAAGGAGGGGAGATGAGAGGAGGGGGGCTGTGGCTGTATTATGTAAATAAATATTAATAATTATCGCTCAGCTCATCTGGGACATCTATCCAGAAAGGACGATTGAATCGAGCCAAATTCCCTTTAAGATGTTAAACTCTCTGTAGGACTAGAAACGGCGACCGAAGGGAGAAGAGCTCGATGCAATCGTCCTCCCCGGATAGGGGCCAGCGGAGCGATTTGCAATTATAGTTTGATTTTATCCTTTCCAAGACGCTCTTCCAGGAATGGTAATATTACCATAGAACAAAGTTACCGCTCCATCAGGGCGCTTGTCCGGGAAATTTTATTTGAATGTATGTGTCGTAATAGAGAGAGAGAGAGTGAATGTAGTAGTGTAATAAGAATAAGTAAGTGGTGTTTGAGGGGTTATAGGGTGGAAATTAGAGGGATCAAAATGGGGAAAGTTGAAAAGAAGATAGTAAAAGTGTCGGCTTAAGTAGTTTCCCGTGATAAATATATATATGGAAAGAAACTCTCAATAAAGATGTATACGATAATTGTAGACAGAAGATAAAATAAAACACGGTGTACTTCCACAGTCGTGTTATGTAGACGTGCTATATTAGACGCCAATTAACCTCTAGTCTTTTCTTTTGTTGGCCCATCAATATTTACTTATTTAATCCACCTAAATGTAGTATAGGTAGAGGTACGTAGGTGTAAGGATGTTCCTTTATCAAAGTAGAAAGATCTGAAGAATCATACTATAGGGCAGCCAAAAGAAGTCCAGCAGAGCAAAAACGTTCGTCAGTGGTACATGTGGAATGGAAGGTTTGATAAGAAGGAAACTGATGAAGAGGAAAAAAGAAAGGAGGTTATAGAGGTTTGATCTCAAATTAATTACTACTACTTTGCTAGGGACATATACAGTTTGAAGTAGAATGCCAAATTAGAGTGTAAATAACTTATTTATTCAGCATAAATCTGTAAAAATTGGTAAGTGAATCAGATGACACCGCTCCGCTAGGGCCCCTGCCCGGGGAAGGCGACTGCATCAAGCTTTTCTCCTCTTCGAGGAGAATTCTCTCTACTACCCAATAGGTTCAATTACCATTCTTAAAGTTGGATAAAAAATTGCTGCAAAAAAATTCTAAATTTAGATCAAAAAATCTTAAAATTATCTTTCCCGAAGGGAAACAAAGCTCGATGCAATCGTCCTCCCCGGATAGGGGCCCTAGCGGAGCGATAATTACCAGGGAGGAATGAACTTTTGATTAAAAACTCGAAATCTGGTAACCGCTCCGCTAGGGCCCCTATCCGGGGAGGACGATTGCATCGAGCTCTTCTCCCTTCGGTCGCCCTTATCTAGCCTTTACAGGAGCAAAATATGATTTCCCGAAGGGAAACAAAGCTCGATGCAATCGTCCTCCCCGGATAGGGGCCCTAGCGGAGCGGTTACCACTTCAGTACTATTACACATAACATCCATCACACTACAAAATATAAAACACTCTGTTCCCGGGGAGTCAGTCCAATAGTTCACCTCCCTCCAGTATTTTTGACTTAAAAAAAAATTATTATGTCTTTGTTTTATTAGTGTAAGAAAATTCTATTGTGAAAATAGGTGGGGGAAGCATTTGGTGGGGAGAGGTGATAAGGAAGTCTTAAGGTTAAGTTATTTATGATTATTAATATATAAGAATTCACGTGATCAGAATAAAAAAGAAAATGGTGAGAAAGAGATTTTTGATTTTGTGTATTTCTTTCTTTCTTTTTTTTTTTTTTTTCCCTTGCTGTTTTTTCTCCCTCGTTTTTCTTTCCTCTTCTGTGAGAAAACACAAAATTTTCCTTACGAGATTTTTTTTATTACACGTAAATCAAAAGGAGCCTTTTAGTTTAGAAGGATTCTTGGAAAGTGAAGAGAAGAAAATTAAAAAGTGAAGAAGTGAAGAAGTCAAAGGCTCTAGGTTCAGTTTTTGATTTGATTTGAATTTGAATTTGATTTTTTTTTATTTAAGGAGCGAGTTTTTGTATACAGTTTACTGGTAAAGTTTGCGCGCATATATTTATCCATTCGATTATCGTTGAACGTCGTTGAATCCGCCTCGTTATTGTTTTGGGAGTCAGCAAGTGTACATTCAAGCAAAAATAGGAAACACAAACAGAGTTATATATTCCAGTATTACAGATAGATAGTACGAGAGATATTCAGATAGCACACACACACACACAGATTATTGAGATTGTTGAGGTTTTTTTGATAAAAGGAAAAAAAAACAGAAATTATGGATTTAAGAGTTGGTAAGAAGTATAGAATTGGTCGTAAGATTGGTTCGGGTTCGTTCGGGGATATTTATCTTGGGACCAATATCATCTCAGGTGAAGAAGTTGCCATCAAGTTAGAGAATACCAAGGCCAAACATCCTCAGTTGGAGTACGAAGCCAAGGTGTACAAGGCTCTTAGTGGTGGTGTAGGTATCCCCTTTGTTAGATGGTATGGTACTGAATGTGACTACAATGCGATGGTTATAGATCTTTTAGGTCCTTCTTTAGAAGATTTGTTCAATTACTGCAACAGAAAGTTCACTTATAAGACAGTTTTACTCTTGGCTGATCAGTTGATCTGTCGTATTGAGTATATTCACGCCAGATGTTTTATTCACAGAGATATCAAGCCAGACAATTTCCTTATGGGTATTGGTAGAAGAGGCTCTCAAGTGAATGTAATTGATTTTGGGTTGGCCAAGAAGTATCGTGACCCTAGAACACACTTGCACATCCCATACAGAGAAAACAAGAATTTAACTGGTACTGCTCGTTACACATCAGTCAACACCCACTTGGGGATTGAACAACTGAGAAGAGATGACTTAGAATCGTTGGGATATGTGCTAATTTACTTTTGCAGAGGCTCACTTCCATGGCAAGGGTTAAAGGCTGCCACAAAGAGACAAAAGTATGATAGAATTATGGAAAAGAAGATTACTACTCCAAATGATATTTTAACTCAAGGTTTACCAAGAGAGTTCTTAGAATATATGAACTATATTAAGACTTTAAGATTTGATGACAAGCCAGATTATTCATACTTGAGAAAAATTTTCAGAGACTTATTCAAGAGAGAAAATTATCGTTATGATTATGTTTTTGACTGGACTTTATATAAGTTCCAATTACAAAAGCAAAGAGAACAAGATAAGATTGAAGGAGATCAATTACAGCAACAACAACAGCAGCAGCAGCAACCGCAAGTACAACAGCCACAGGTTCAACAAATACAACAAATACAACAAATACCACAAGTCCAACATATCCAAAATGCACAGGTGCAACAAATAACACAACCAGGTCTTGTTGAGCAACAACAACAAGGTGATGATGTACCTGTTGAACACATTGATGCCAATATGCTTCTTAAACGTATGTCTGCTGATGAAGCTCGTAGAATGCAAGCCCAAAGAAGACAAATACAAGGAGGTCAGGAATCTAGCCCAATGATTTTACAACAAAGAAGCTCTCAACCATTAAGAAGTTACCCACAACAACAACAGCAGCAGCAACAACAACAACAACAATCGCCTGCTCCTCAAAATCAAACATGGATTTAATGATTTTTAAACTAGAGGAATAATTTTGCATATATACATAATAAACACATCACAATATAAGAACAGTAGTCCAAATCATTTTTAATGAACTTACTAATTCAAGACTTATATTAATTTCAAACTTTTATATTTTATATTTTATAATCTATTTCTATTTATGATACATGTGTTTAATCAACATTTTCTTGATCTTTAGCAGCATTGATTTTTGCTTCTTTCTTATCGTTATCTCTTTCTTCCTTACTCTTTAAGGATTCACTTTCAAACTTTGCACCTAAGAAATCAAAAATGTGTCTACCTTCCTTGGTATCACCGTTACCCTTGAAAGTATCAATAAAGCCAAAGAATCCGTAGAATACATTTTCCTTAACTTCTTCACCATAGATCTTGTCGTAAATGTATTTCATCTTGAAAGCATCCATTTCCTTTTGATATTTAGAGAAATCAAGATGGTTGTAACCGAATTTTTCTAATTGAGAATTGTAACCTTCGTAAACTGGTGCTTCTAATAATAAACCTAAAGCTGGAGCCTTTGGAATGTTAATCTTATTTGGACCGAAAGCATCTGAGATTCTAGTAAGTGGACATCCAGTTCTTACAACAAGAACAGCCATAGCAATCATCTTACGGATTTGATGTAACATGAAAGATTGACCGTGAATCTTAATAGAAACCCATTCAGTACCTTCAATAACGAATGGTTCACTAACAGTAGTTAATTTCATGAATCTTCTAGCAGATGGATCTTTAAAAGTCTTACCCAAGGTGAAGTTATGGAAATTGTGAGAACCTTCGTATTGCTTCATGGCTTCTCTGAAATGATCTAATCTTTCCTTGGAGACATTGTACAGTCTTCTTCTCTTATTTTCCAATTGCTTTACTGATTTGATTAATTTACCAATTTCAGTAATGTCACCGTTCAGGTCATAAAGCTTGAATTCTTCAGCACGCTTGGCAGCAGCTTCTAATTCATCTTCACCTTGATTAAGGTTATAGTTCTTATTTTGAGCTTCTAAGGCGATTTGTACCTTTTCAATATCTTCTTGAGTGAATCCATTGTCTAAGATATGCTTTGAAGTTTCTTCCCACCAAGTCTTACCTTCAACGTCTGTCTTTACAATGTCAGGATATTGTTCTGCTTGAGCATCAATAATTTGGGCTAAAACGGTCTTTGGCTTTGGTGGTAATAAAGTGTAGGTTGGTAACAAATACTCATAAATTCTTGAAGAACACATCTTTCTACAGTCAAATGACTTGTTGGTTCTTTCAATTCCCCAAACTCTGATTTGATCTGGTAAGTTGGCGTTGATCTTTTCTAAGACATCTTCATCTTCAATGATAAGTTTAGCGGAAACAACGTTACCAGCTGCATGGACACCCTTATCGGTTCTGGCAGCTCTCATAAACCCATTCTTCTTTAAATCATCAGCATTTTCCTTGGAAATAGCACCTGCTTCAACAAATGCCTTAAATAAATCACCTTCGATGGTCTTGACATCTGGAATGTTTTGAATTTGCATACCATTGTATCCAGTACCACAGTAACCAATCATGCAAGCAACCTTCTTCTTTGGTCTTCTTTCTGATTTTGGTAATGGAACACCATTTTCGTCTACTCTAACAGTAAATTCTCTAAAAATAATATGTTAGTATAATCAATGAAACGTCTTAATCAGACAACTTAATAGCATCTTACTCTTTGTCTCCATTGTTCACCTCGAGGTAACCAATGAATCGCTTGGAGAAAGTCTCGTTGGAGAAGGAGTTAATGCAAATTGAGTTGTCTCTTTCACATACCTACTGTACCTTATGTTCTCTTTCCCATTTCTTTGGACGCTTTGAATCATCATCTCTTTGATCACCTTTACGCGCACGAGTCCACTTATGTTGCTGACCACGCTTGTAAACGTTTTCGTCCACATCTTGTTGATCAATCAGTGGAGATTCTTGAGGCTTTACCGATTTTTCTTCGGTAATTTTAATTTCGTCGTTAACTTTAACTTCGTCTGACATCAAAATAAAAAATAAATTAATAAGAAAGTAAGAATTCAATTAATTCTTTAAGACCTTTTTCTTTTCCTTTTCCTTTTCCTATTGAGTTTGATAGTTGGGTTTGCAAAAAATCAACCAACTCATCTCATCTCTCACCACTAAGTTTTGATAGAGAATAGTCACGTGACTGCGTATGGAAAAAAAAATCTAATACTGAAAAGTTTGAGATGAGCCTGGGATATACCAAACTGAAGTACTACTTCTAGCTAACTAACTATATTATTAATAGCAGATAGATAGATAGATATAATATAATACGAACAAGTTATGAGACCTTTGACAGAAGAAGAAACCAAGGTGGTATTTGAAAAGCTTGCTAACTATATCGGAAGAAACATCTCCTTCCTTGTGGATAACCAAACTAACCCACATGTCTTCAGATTACAAAAGGATAGAGTTTATTACATACCAGATCAAGTAGCCAAGTTTGCTACCTCTGTCGCTAGAACACAATTAATGTCTGTTGGTACTTGTTTCGGTAAGTTTACCAAGACTGGTAAGTTCAGATTGCACATTACTGCCTTACCATACTTGGCCCAATATGCCAAGTTCAAGGTTTGGATTAAGCAAAACGGTGAAATGCCATTCTTATATGGTAACCACGTTCTTAAGGCTCACGTTGGTAGAATGTCTGACGACATCCCTGAACATGCCGGTGTTATAGTATACTCCATGAGTGATGTACCACTTGGTTTTGGTGTATCATCCAAGTCCACCAACGAAGCTAGAAACTTACAACCAACTGCTATTGTTGCATTTAGACAAGGTGACATTGGTGAATACTTAAGAGAAGAAGATACTTTATTCACCTAAGCGTGTGTATAAAGGTGACGAAAACAAAGAAAAGAAGGAGAGAGATAAAAAAAATTATTAAAATCAACTGGCATAGTCAAAGATAGTGGTGGACTTACTTTTATGTCCTACCATCGTCTTATAATACACTTATTAAAACTGATAACAATTTTTTATTTACATCAATGATGTAATCATGTAATTTAGAGCATAAATAAAAGAAAAACCACGTATGAATCATGTAGTCTAACAAAGAGTATATAAAAAAAAAAATTGTAAACCATCCTATCCTGTTGGTACGGTTATTAAGCTACTTCTCCCTTTGGAATCCTAGTTATTACAAAGGGGGGGCAGAGCTCGAGATAAAACAATCTTGAGTGAACACCAGTGGATCATATTGAGATATCCGTTCGTATACAAAATAAACTAGGTTGAAGAGGTCGATATTAGAATTCTAATATATATTCAAATATAAAGAAAGGATAAAAACAAAATGTCTGTCTAGGAATAAATTTCTAACAAAAATATGTGAAATTTCACCATTTCGCTTTCTCTCTATTGAAGCGGATTTTAATTTGGAAGAAAAAATTTATGGTTGGAGGGTATGGAGGTTGCTTATTTTGGTAATGCTGGAGCGGCGGCCTTGGCTGCTTGTTGCTTTGAAACAGCGTAAACTAAACCAGCACCAAATCCAACGAAAATAGAAGAAACAGACCAGAAGTTAACAACAGCATCAAAGAAGATTAATCCAGAAAGGGCAATTGGTAACTTGTTTAAAGCACCTGCCATGGAGTAAGTAGTAGAAGAAGTAACTCTAACACACCAAGCAGAACAGTAAGAAATACCAACTGAACATAAACCAGAAATGATCATTGCAAAGATAACAGAAGATCTGATTTCAGTAGGGAAGTTCTTTTCAATGTTAGTTGGAGTCCAGTCTTCAAAGGCTAAAGTCAATACCAACAAGATTGGGATAGATAACAAGTTGTTGTAGTACATAGTGTCAAAATCCTTGAAGTTGGTTAACTTAATTCTCTTTCTCATGAATAAGACAAAGGCAGCTGAGGTGAAACAGTTGATAAGCATCCAGAAGTAACCCAAGTAGAAAGACCACAAGTCGTCACTTTCAGCAGCGGCAGAGGAGTCACCGTAACAGGCTAAGACTGAGGAGAAAACCATAAGTAAGAAGGAGCCTAAAGTCATAGTGGAGACCTTACCACCAAACCAGATAACTTCACCGTAAGCAATCAAGATAATAGTCAAGTTCTTAAAAATGGTGTAAACAGGGATGGACAAGAACTGGATGGCCTTAGAACCAGTATAGATCATGGCAACCAAGGCAAAGGCGATTGGAGACCACTTCTTGGCTTCGTCTACATTGAACTGTCTGTAGGTAATAATGCCAAGGGCCTTCAAGATAGAAATGGTTGCAACACAAACTGAACCTTGAACGGCTAACAAAAAGAAGTTCAAGTTAAAGGAGTAGCCTGAAAGAACGTACTTGTTTGTAAGCGTCATCAAAATTGATGACGCACAGTACGAAAGGATGGAGATTGGTCCGTTGTTAGTAATACTTTCCATCTTGGTACAATAGCGTGCTTCGTGTCGTAGTGTTACTTGTGCCTTAAGAGAAAGAAAGGGTTTGTTTTATTATGAAAAATATTTATATACCAGCGTGTCCAATAGCAAATTAATCAAGCGCGTTATGATTATCACCAATATTAGATTTTTTGTATTGGTGTTGGGATGCACCAATCGAGCAGTAGGAAAAACGACATTTTTTGGCTAACGGGCGACACAGAGGACAAGAATAGGGGAGGAAAGAAAGGCTTGAGTGAGTTATTTATTTCAACGGGGCTGTATGTGACGGGGCTCTCACCAGTGATTTGCGAGATGCTGAGGGAGATGCTGATGGTCTGTATGTGAGGGTCAGCGCGTATTGATGGGTTGGATTGGGTTGGGTGAGTTGTGTCGTGTCGTGTCTGTCATTTAAGGTTTGATGGCTATCATTTGGATGTCGTTTTTTTTAACGTTTTCGCAACCATCCTCGTAATAACACATGTTAGAGTTTATATTCAAACTCTATCTTATAAAAGTATTGGGCGTTCAGTTACATCTCTCCAACCGCCTTTCTGGCTTCTATCCTCGGTGGTGCTATACTCAACTCTCTTCTGGGCCAAGGTAGTAGAGTCAATTTTTATGTATAGAAGAATTACAAAACGCTCCGCTAGTGCCTATTCGGCGAAGACAATTGCGTTGAGCCTATCTCTCTTTGGTTGGACCTCTAACCCTACTGGGAGTGCAAGGTATATCACTCCCCAAAGGGCCAAAGGGGAGCAAAGCTCAATGCAACTGCCCTCCCCGGGTAGGGGCCCTAGCGGAGCGGTTATATTTTGTATATTTAAAGATATTGTAAAACGCTCCGCTGGCGCCTATCCGGCGAGGACAACTGCGTTGTGCTTATCTCCCTTCGGTCGGACTTCTGGCCCTACCGGGAGTGAATTGTATTTCTCCTAGGGTAGAAGTCATAGAGAATCGCTACTGTTTTGTTTTGTAGTATCCCTTACTAAAGTTAAGTTCTTAGTAGATTAATGTAATGGAATTGTTCTTACTTTATCAATATCAAATTACATATATGACAGTATTTTATTATCTATTTACATATTTTCGTCTATACAGTTTATTTCTAGTTAGTAGCAGGGGGTGGGGGGTTGGGTTGGGTTGCTTTGGTTTTGATATTTATATTGATTTGATGCTTAAAATAAGAAATTAGTAACTTTAACTAATCCACCTACATTACCCGAAGTCAAGGTATAGTTATTTTGAACTAATTTTTCAAAAACTTCTTCAGCGTTAATTTCTTCAGATACTTCAACTTCCTCTACTTCTTCTTCAATGGCAGCTGGAGATTCCTTTCTTGGATAGTCTCTTAATTGAAGAACGCCCGAAGCTTCCCAGAATTCCATTAAATCTCTTACTTCATCTTTGGATAAGTTTGATAATTGGTATGATTTGATTCCACCGTTGGCAAGCATTTTGCTGGCAACAAGGAAATCACATTCGTCTTGCTTGTAGTATGGGTCGTATTCTTGTAATCCTAAACCAACATCTAAGGTGTGACATTGTCTGTTGTCCGAGGATTCGGAAATAAGAACACCACCCTTGGAAAAGGCTAAGTCGCCAGAAATTAAGTCCAAGAGGAAAGAACCTACTTCAAAGTCCTTGAAGTGAATTGGAGTATAATCTGGGTGGAAATATTTAGAAATAGGTTCATTAATGATTCCGGTAGCATTATCCAAAGTAACAAGCACTGGGACTTCCTTTGAATGGTGCTTCAATTCTTCAACTAAAAGTTGGAAAGCGTTTGTTGGTAAAACTTTACCAAAATCGTGATTTTGTTCTAAAAATTCAAAAACGGTATTTTCACCCTTCTTCAATACAACTTCTGATTCTGACTTACTCTTCTTACTCTTGGTGGTAAAAGTAATATCTTGAGATAATGTTAATTTCTTAAAGATTTCAGCGTTAGCTTCACGAAGCCTTATTATCCATCTCTTGGTAAACATAGGTTGTTGGTATTTTTGTAATTTTGTGTTGAAAATGTAGTCAGAAGTACCATCAACAATCTTTTCTGGGTGGTCCAAATGAATTAAGATGGTTTGTGGGTTCTTGGCTACTGACAATGCTTGAACTTGGGAAATAAGAGTAGACTTACCGACACCCTTGTCACCCAAGAGACAAACTCTGGATGGAGTATCCGACTTGGAAACAAATTCTTCGTAAAGGGCTCTGGTATTTTCAGTGACCATGGAAACTGGTTCAGTAAATAATTCGTGATGTTGGTACTTCTTGAAAGAGTTTAAAGTGTTGAGTCTTTCGAGGGTTTCTGGACTGTATTTGACTACAGCAGCTTCGGCAGTAGGATCTAATGATTCAACGGATAATGGGGTCAATTGTAAACTTGCAGCATTTTTTTCAAAACCAAGTTGTCTTACGGCATCCTTAAACTTCAAATGGGTCATACCACCCTTTCTTGGCTTGGCCTTAGTGGAATCGGTAGCCTTCTTGTTACCATAACCTTGTCTAATTTTCTTTTTACCACCTGGGACAACAGCCTTAGCAGAAGAGATGGAAACAGTTGAAAAATAAGCTATTTGAGGACGGGAAGCTGAGGCAAAGTGACGAGCAGTACCTTGGGTACGAGCAAGAGCAAATCTAAGCATATTATTATTTTCTCTCTTAGTTTCTTTATGTTTAAAGCTGATAAATGAATTGATTAACCTTTACTTTAAATTTTTCCACTTCCCATGAAAGGTTTTTTAGACTGTATGCAGGTGTTACATCTGAACACCAGAAAGCCAGAAAATGTCTTACATAGTGGGGAGAATGGGCTGGGGATGGCGATGGGAGTCCAAGTGGGTGGTGAATGGGTATAGGTTTGTATGTTCATATATTGGTGGTGTTGTAGGCTTGGTAAAATCAGTGTTAATGTAGGATTGTTCTTTTTGAATTTTGATGTTACATTTACTTGACCATTTTCTTCCAATCTTTTCATAATAGAAAAGATATATAGTATAGTCAGGTTATGAATATAGAACAAACTGTTACATTCGTAAAGGTATTAGGTAATACCCAATTTAACTACATTTGACTTCAAAGAGTCGGAGAAGGGAAAAATTTAATGGTAATATCGTCAATCATTGTATTCTTTGGTAAAAGGCTTTAGTTGAGGTATCCCACTATATCAATTGATATCTCGAGACCCTAACTATTCCTGTAGTCTATAACCAACTGTACCCACAAATAAGTAAGAACCTCAAAGTAAACTTCGCCATTGGAGAAACTACTTCCACTATATTTATTTTATAGCAAGAATAAGACAAATATCCAAGACTTGACCAACCTGCAACTGTCATTTAAATCTCTTTTGACTGGCTGCAAAACCCTAAAATCCTACATATAGCGCGGCTCACGACATCTCAGAGATTTTCGTAGTGAAAAAAATTTTTGTTAGTGGACTACACTCTTTTCTTCGTAGTTTGTCATTCTATTCTAACAATGTTTAAATTGGGAATACGATTCGCCAGTCGCTCGACGAGAAGGTTGGGCGGCGGAGGAGGTAAACCAAGAAAATCTCAAGGAACTGTAATCAGAACCAAGAATGGTAAGCAGTTGCAGGCTCCTACATCTGGATCTGCGTCTTCCTCAGGCTCATCTCAACCATTCGCCTTCGGCCACTTTTCAGGACTCAAACAGCCAGCTAGAGTAAACCGCGAGCAGTCGTCTAAGGTAATTGAAAAAGTTACAGACTTTGAAGAATTGAAAATCTTCCCAACCGTAAGATTGGCAATGAAGGAAGAGATCAAGTTTGGTTACAACATCAAGAATAATACGTATGTGCAGGACAAGAATGCGTTAACCTTGAAGCCATCACCAGTTCAAGTTGCAGCCATTAGGAAGTTGACACAATCTAGGGTAGCAAATTTGAAGAAGTTGCAAGAGAGACAGACCAAGGTTGGAGGTAACGATGTTCTCAACGATTTAGCGATTGAGAATGAGATGAACAAGTTAAAAGTATTTACTATTGCTGCTGAAACAGGATCTGGGAAAACATGGGCGTATTTGGCGCCATTACTTTCCAAGTTGAAGGAGGAAGAGTTGGAAATTTTCAACAAGTCGTTTGAAGATTATGTGAAGTTCAAGAATGCTACCACTTCCACTGTGAGATCGTTAATATTGTTGCCAACACATGAATTAGTTGAGCAAGTTTATGAGACTATCAAGAGGGCTTCGAGTAGTAGAATTGATGGTGGTGATGTGACTTCAAAATTGAACTCAAAGATACTTTCGGACCCTATGTATAGGGGTTTTTTGCAACTTCCTGAACAAATGAGTGCACTCAATTTGAATGTTATTAAATGGGGTGCTGGGGAACCACACACGAAGCTTTTCGACGAAGTAAAGAACAACAGAATTGATATTTTGGTGACCACGCCGCTGAAATTATTATCGTTATCAAATATTAATAAGCTTACATCGTCACCATTCAAGATTTTGCTGCAAGTCTCATATTGTGTTATCGATGAAGCAGATACTTTGATGGATAAGTCATGGGTTATGGATACTTCATCGATTATTAAGAAGATTCCAAAATGTAAAGATCTTGTTTTCTGCTCAGCGACAATTCCAAAGGAATTTAACAAGACTTTGACCAAGATGTTCCCTGGGGAGCATTCATTGATTAATGTTGTTACTCCATCATTGCACAAGATCCCAAAACAAATCCATTTAAAGGTTATCGATGCAGAATTATCACCATATAATGGTTCTAAGACCAGATGTCTTGCTCAGGCAATCTATGCCATTCATAAGGATGGTACCGAAGCAGGTTACGTTAAGAGAATCTTGGTATTTGTCAACCAAACTAAGGATGTTGAGCCATTGAGAGAAACTTTAATCAAGAAGTTTGGTCAAAGAGAGCAAGATATAATTGGAATTAGTGGTAAAGATAGTCCCACAATCAGACTGGAAAAAATTGCCCCATTTCTTCAACCAGCGCAATTATTAGAAGGAAGTGAAGATAATAGTAAGATTAAAGTACTTATTGCAACAGATTTATTAGCGAGAGGCTTAAATTTTATTGGGATTAAGAATGTTATATTGATGGATTTACCAAACACATCAGTTGATTTGGTTCACAGAGTTGGTAGAACAGGAAGAATGAGACAATCAGGGAGAGTATTTGTAATTATTGATAAGAAAACAGGGAAGAGTTGGATCAAGGGATTACCTAAAGTAATTAAAAAGGGTATCCCATTAGGTTGAACTTGAACCGAAAACATGTATATAGTAAAAAAAGAAAGTATTTCCGGCCGGTAAGCCGTGGTTTTTAAGGTATGTTGAGAATGATGTGGTGATAATATTGCTCAATTTTGATGATGATTTACTAAGATTTTCAGACGTTAGACTTCCTAATTACATTGAGGATACGATCTAAGATAGCTGACTTAAATTGAGAGATACGAATAATAATATTATTGGCATTTACTAACAATAAATTTAGGTAACAAAGAAAAGTTGGGTCCAAATAAGGTATTTTAATAATTTATTTTTTTATTTTTTTGATAGCAAAAAGCGTACGTATTTTAAAGAAAAGCCACCAATTGGAACTTTTTGATGATGATTCAAATAGATTTACAGACGTTAGACTTCTGATTCATACTGAAGATAGATCTAAGATATCTGACTACAAAAGTGGAAAAAATTGGTGGTGAATTTTGCTAACCATATACTAACGACAAAAATATAGTTCCTGTATATATATAATAAACAAAGGCACTATTAAATTAAAGTTTTTTCAATCTGTAGATGTGACTCATCCCGTTAAGTCCTTATTAACTCCAGATTTCGGTGAGATAGAATAGGGCAATTCCGAAACAACAAGTGAAAAAAAAGGGGTTAGAAGAATGTGAGATGAGATGCGTAGGGCTCTGGAGGTGGAATTGGACAGTTCTAGTTTGACTATAATTACTTCGAAAGACCGGGATGGTAAGAAGGATGTATGGACAATGGTGGATATTCAAGGGTAGAGAAAAGGATGAATAGAGAAGGATTGATAAATATATATGATGGGAGTACTACGATTGAGGATTCTTTTTTTGTTCGGTTGGACGTACTACGTCAAGGGATGATGGCTGTGCGGTCTATGATGGCATAGAAGCGTATATGCTAGTTTATCACCTCATCCCAATTAGGTAATTTTCAAAGTTAAGTCTAAACGGAGAGACATGATTGGCTGAGAATGAAGAATTTTTCAGAAAAACATAAAATTATCAAGCTATTTTTCAATTGTTTTTCAAAGTACTAGTTTCTTATTGGTTGAAATATTCAAACCATAGAGAAGTGCATGCGGCTATTTGCCACTGAATCCTCTGCTGTTCTGAGGAGATGGGTATGTCTAACGGAGCCTGGGAGACAATTTAGTGTTCGAGTTGAACATGAGACCAGGGAAGTGAGAAGATGGAAGTGTACGCGAGACAGATGTAGGATTGAGATTTGCTAGAAACTTGTAGAATGAGGAAGCAGTGTGAGGAGGAGAGAGGGTCTCGACCTTTGTATTTCAGCTGAAAAGTTCTCCAGCATTGCTGCGCCCAAAACGTTTTCCCTAAAGGCATTATTTTTTTGCTCTTTTTTATTTTTTCGTAAATGAAATGATTAAGCTTCGTAGTATTTTCTTCGGAAAAAGGTGACTAATATCATACAAAAGCATATTCGGCGGTAACATGCTTCGTGATGATTGGCTGACCACAATATTTTTATCTTTTTGTAATGTTTGGTGGGATGTTTACAAAGATAATGCCTTTCAGAAGCGGAGACTCTGGCCTAGGTCTATCCCCCGCTAATCCGCACACCATATTGGGACAAGTTAAATATCAAGCAATTCCCACTTTTAAGTAACTCAATCTCCTTTTGCTTCTTCTTTTTTTTCTTTTCTCTCTTTACTACATATGGAATCTGATTATAGCCTACCGAAGTATGATGATAACGATGCTACTCCAAGCATCCTACCGTCATATCAAATGCACCAAGCAATTCTTGCAAAAACTATAAATTTACCTGTATCGACTGAGCCTGCTCCAACGTACGCTCTGATTGACTACTCTTACGATAGCGCTTCACTTGCCCTTTCTACTACTTCTGATGAATCTGATTCTTCAAACTCTTTTGATTACTTTTCTGATACTGCCCTGTCATTAACTTCCGATGAGGAAGAAAGCTCGCCATGCGGCTTAAAGATTCTAGATGTGCACCATAACTTGAGTTACTCGAAATATATTTCTTGTATAAAGTTAAGAGTTCACTTAACTGATGAGAGCGGGAAAATAATTGATCCTACTTCTCACGAGTATACGCTGAATGATGTAATAAACGGTTACATAACCGTTGAAAATACTTCTTCATCTAAAGTTCCGTTCACAATGTTTTATATCTTCTTAGAGGGTAACATTAACACTCACAATGTCTTGAATAACAAGATATCCAAGATCAATAACTTTTTGCAAGTGATAGATCTCGCTGGTTCGTCAAAGTACGAAGGCTGTCAACTGTCTGATTTGCAGTTTGAGTTAGGTGATAACAACTTCTTAGAACCTGGAATCAAATATAAGAAATATTTTCTGTTCCGCGTTCCAAGTAAGTTACTTGACTCAAATTGCACCCATGGCCACTTACCAGCACACTTGGAGTTACCAAGTTCAATGGCATTGTCCCACAAACGTTCTGCTAATAACAATTTAAACTTAACTTTCCAAAACATTTCGGTAACTTATAATATTAACGTCAAATGTATCTCGCCCGATTCGCAAACCGGCACTTATTCTATATTGCAAGAATCTAGCCAAGGTATTAGATTGGTTGCTCAAAGAAGGGAATATACTAGGTTAGAAGCTTTAATTCAAAAGTCTCAATCTAAGTACGATTTTGACAAGTTCTTTGAAACCGTTGAAAACTACATTAGTTTGGGAAAGGTTTTACAAGGTTTAGAAGAACCAAAGACTGTTTCTAAGTATCAACATGATTTATCTACATCGGATGAAGACTTAGATCGCATACAAGGTTCAACATTCACTACATCCTTCCCATATAGCAAGAAGGTATCTATCTTAGGAAAGGAAAAGACTTTTGGTGAATTGAAGGTCAATATTCCAGTAAAGGAATACCAAGTTGACTACATCAAACCAAGACAATTCCGCCTTGACCAGTGTTTGAGCAAGGATGATTTGAAAACTTGGAACATTGACGTTCCTGTTGAATTATACTTTAGTCAAACCACCACGTCTTCTTTAAAACCAGAGTTGAAAAATGTTACCGCTAAGTTGGTTACTGCTTCTTTCATGTCAGACAAACAGCATATTCCATTAGAAATTAACCACGATATGTTGTTTGATAACTCCAGACCAATGGAAGATTTTGGCTCTCTTGTTAGAGATAAATTCAAGGTACTTACCAGGCAATTTTCTGAACAGTACCGTGAACTCAAGAGCGATTCTAGATATAGAGTTGAAAAACATTTTGTTGATGGAATGCAATGTCTTGGTAACATAAGATCTAAAAGATATGACCTTGAGGTTAAAGATATTGAAATTTCTTCAACTAATTATACTCTTAAGAATAAGAAGTGGGATTGGGAAAACACAAGTGGAAAGAACTTCGTTCAAAATCTTAATATACACTTAGATTTAACTTCGGCCGTTTCAGCTGGACTGACTGAAATTGAAAATTCATTTTCATTTGACAACTATTCCTTAACTCCTAGTTTCCAAAATTGTTCAATTAGTCGCCTATATTATATTCAAGTTGATTTGCAATTTGATAACGGAAGTACTGTTACAAGTAAGTTCCCAATGTCAATTGTAAACTAAGACTTGAATATAATCTGGGTGTTTTTTTTTTCTTTTATATATATATATATATTTAAAATAAATAGATTATATTATTATATGCATTTTTAGAAAATTTTATTTGGTAGCTATTTACTTTTCAACCTCAATTGGAATATTTACAACTATAACTTCATTTTTTTGCAAGGTAATTGATATCCTAACATAATAAAACCTTGCTATATTACAAAACTGGAAATTGGGCAATAGGCAAAAATTGTCGTAAGCCATTTCCATTTGTTGGTCAGGAATTTTCAATTTTGAATTTCTCAAGTCAATCTGCAAATTAAAACTTTTAGTATAAGCTTGTGGGTAATGTGAATTCTTAACATATTTGACCCACGGTATTTTTGAAATTGTATCATTGGCAGGCACCTTAACCCCATTGGCAATTACCCTGTTAACTGTCAAGGTATTAATCTTAGTTTCCATATTTAAAACAGTATTTACGTCATCAATTAATCCAGCTTCAATTTTAAATGAACTTAGCTTTTTATTAAGCCTTTGGAGCTTGTTATATTTCCTTCTTATTGGTTCAATTATTAAATCTTGTAAATCATCAGAGTTATACTCAAGGGCCAGCCTATAGGTTTTCTCGATAGTTTTTGTATTTTTAAATATCATTTCAGAATTTATTTCAAACGGAATAGGTCCATTATCTGACTTCAATGTCAGAACCACCAATTCTACCCCAATCTTTTTAATTTCTGGATAAATCAACTTTTTTGATTGCATTTCTTGTTGCAGAATTAAGTACTCCATATTAATTGGTACGTCTAAGAACCACGGATTATCATTATATGTTCGAGGTAACCTGAATCTATTCGGTTCAATATATTTGATTGTATATGGCACAATTGGGGTAGTTACAATAACCGTCCCGAGGAATTTTGAAGCTCCGGTTATAGATCTTCTCTGCAAGGGGAAAAAGATGGTTTGCTCTTGTAAAACTTCATCATAAATTGGACATTCGACTTTAGAATCATGAGACGATTTTCTTCTAGGTTTATAGAGTTGACGGCACTTAGCAAGTTCGTCAGCTACTACTGCGGTTTCAGGCTTGTAAATTATTTCTGTAACATTAACAATATTCAAACCAGTTTTCTTGATGGAATCTTCTGCAGAGACAATATAATCATCCAATCTTGATTTAAAATTATCAAACATAAGTTTATCAAGTTTATTCTTTTCAATCCGCTCTGGCGTTGTTAGCTTATTGGATGTTGGAATTATTCTTAGTAAATCTAATTGCTCTTTGAGAACTAGAAACTCATCACCAATTGAATTGATAATTGTTGTCCCCCGTCTTCCGCCATCCAATTCAACGGAACCACTTTCTCCATACATCGAGGTCTTCCCAACAATTCTAACCCTTACACCGTAACTGATGCTTACGTTAATGAACGAAAAGTCTCTTATTTTGTTTTTCTTCGCTTCTAAGTAGTTTTTCAAGTTGTGTCTCTTTTCTTGCCTTGTTAACCCCAAGGTCGATGGAAGTCCAACATGTGACTGCAAGCTATGATCGCAAGTCGAGTCTAGCAATTTCAGTGGGACTTTAAAGGAGAAGAAACGCTTGTATTTAACCTTCGGCTCCAATATCCTGTCAAGGGACAAGCGTGTATTGTCAAACGGGTCGATATCACTTGATTGCTGTCCAAAGTCATACATTTCAAGGAAATTCTTCTTAATTTCAGTTTCTTTCATGTCATCGGCCAAGTTAACGCATACATACTGCCCTTCAAGTGCAACATAGAGCTTATCAAATGGTATTGAAGTCTCTGAGGTGTTTTCCACAAGAACGTAGCCATAAACCAAATCATCCTGCTTGTATTCAATTTTCAGCTTATCTAAGGGTTTGGGAGGCTGACCGGCATGACCGGCCCCACTCGTGAAGTGAACCTCAACAGCAACATTTTTTGAATACTCTGAATCGCTCATACTTTTCAATTTGTGAAGGTTAGCAAGGATCGTGTTTTCCCATTCGAAAGTTGACTCGTCTGCCACAATGAAACGAGGAAGACCTTCATCTGGAGTTGCCATATCAGTCAATCCAAGTAGATGGTCAGGGCTGCGTCCGTGTTCATATTTTGGTAAGCCAAACACGTTATCGTCATGAGTGATGCTGCTGTTGCCAGCTGTCGGAGTGTAGTTCTGGTACAGGGGCAAACTCCATACTGGTCCGAATGGTGGAGTGGTAGTTGTGGATACTAAATCAGGGGTGAAGTCCGGGGCAGCGTGCGCATCTTCAGAAGACCAAGCAAACCGATCCAACTGACGTTGTAAAACGGGGTCGTTGTTATTAGAATCGTGGACTTCTAACGATCTTCCCGAAGATCTTTCATCAAGCGCCATTATCTATTCAAAACACAACAAAACAAAAAAGGGAAAGTATTTCTTCATATGAAGAAAGTTGCGATTTACGGAGTCTTTTGAATTTTTCTTATCGCACATCACGTCAAAATCTATGATCACCAAGAATAGTTACTCCTTTACGCCTAGAAAAATATCATTATCTATTATCATTATAGTAAGCTAATTTGCTTGGAAAAAAGCATGCATTTGCTGCAACTAAGTCTAACCAAGTCTAATACTTACATCAAGGCGCTGTATTATCATGTTTCTTCTTCTTGTTGCTTTCAACTGGATTTCTTGTTTGGTGGTCCCGATTAATACCTATCGCGGGGCTGATGGAAAATTATTAATTTGGTCATCTCGCTATGAAGGAACCTAATAATTACATACAATGACACTCCACTGGCGCCTATCCCGTGGGGAGATACATCGATCTCTTCTACCTTTGGTCACTATTGTAATTGCTAGTGGGGTTTAATGTAAGACTTCTCCAAGGGAACAATGCGCAATGCAATCGTCCTTCTCGGAGAGAGGGCGTAGCGGAGAGGTAAGCTTTTGAGGTGTTCGCAGGACGCTCCGCTGGCGCCTACCCGGCGAGGACAACTGCGTTGAGCTTTTCTCCCTACGGTCGTACTATTAGCCCTACTTGGACTAGGAGTAAATCTTCCCGGATAAGAGCTCTAGTCGAGCGGAAATCTTTGGAGCTGAAAAATTATGATCATTGCAATACACTCCACTGGCCACTCAGGCAATACATGACCACTATTTCAAGCTTTAATCCACTTTAAAAGGATGTAACTTGAAATGAAATTTAATAAATATTATTAAGATTGTATTTGTTTTGCGTGAGTCACCTTCAAATCTTTTGTCATTAGTAAGAGAATAGTAATTGATGTTTCAGCCAAAGTGTTGTCAATTTGGATAGACTGGAATGTCCGGAAGGCTAATTCGTATTTTATGCAGAAATTTCAAACAAATTCCACCTAGAGGAAAAGGTTTCATTACTCACGCCTTGCAAACGCCCAATGTAAATCTAAATTTAGCGGGGTTGTACTGGATAAACGTGGTTCCGCTATGGCTAATGAGTGCAGCTGATGCAACAACCACCACCACCGCCCCTACTTTTATTCTTATAAAGCTAAAAAAAAAGAGATTTAGTGTATTACTCAAGCTTAAACAGTTGTGTATGATTCTCCGCTTGTGGTGCAATTTAGGTAATGTTTTCGTTTCATCACATCGTTTCATCGTACTTGTTGAGAACAATAAGAAACTCTTGTATCTTATGTGTAGTTTCACCGTTGACCTTCTTTGGGACAACGTTGGAGAAAAATCAGCGATGAAATTCAAAAATGTACACCTATTCACTCGTAATTTTGGGAATTCCATGCTTAAAAAGTGAACATGTATTCTACCCCACTATTGTGTTTATGGTTTTGGCCGCGTTTTGGTTGCAAATTCGCCCTACATTTTACCTTATACTATTTCAGCCAAGGTGAAAAATAATGTGAAACCACCATACAGACCGGATATGTGGGTAAATGAAATTTAATCAAGTAAGCAATATCTGGAGCAATTCACTTCATTTTATAAATTCTCCAATATCTATCGTTGGGGGTATAAATACTCTGTCCAATTCTTCGATTCATGGCGAATTCGGTAAACTATTCCAAACAAGAATCTATTCTCTACCAAACATGAAGCTTGTTACCTTACTTTCCTCTCTCCTCTTTGCTGCATTTGTTGTTGCTGCTCCTTCTCAAGAAAGAAGGGATTTGCCCATTTACCCAAACGATGATCCATTTTATAACCCACCATCAGGTTATCAACTGCAGGCAGTTGGGTCAATTATTAGATCTCGTCCAAAGGCAAATCCCTTTGGTGTTCTTGTTGTTCCAGAGATCTTGAAAGGTGCTTATCAATTAATGGTACGCTCTGAAGATACTTCTGGGAACCCTAGTGCAATCATTGTTACTGTTTTTGTTCCATTTAATGCTGATCCTTCTAAATTAGTCTCCTATCAGACGGCTGAAGATAGTGCCAACGGTAATTGTGCTCCGCTGTATGCTATGCAATTGGGCAGTAATCCAGTTGGATACATTAGTAGTCAGTTAGAGCAGATCTTAGTACAAGCAGCTTTAGCCAAGGGATTTTATGTTGTTGTTCCTGATTATGGTATGTATAAATCTAACTCTAGTTTTTCCTAGTTTTCTTTAGTACTAACAAATAATTTAGAAGGTCTTAAGTCAGCCTTTGGTGCCGGTCACCAAGCTGGTAAGGCAGTTTTAAATGGGGTTAGAGGGGTCTTAAATTCTGGTTCAATAACTGGTATTAACAAAGATGCAAAGGTAGGTTACTGGGGTTACTCTGGTGGATCAATTGCTACCGGTTGGGCTGCTTTATTACAACCAACTTATGCCCCTGATCTTAAAGATAACTCCGTTGGATTTGCCTACGGAGGTATTGTTGCTGACGTCGAAACTACTGCAACTACTAATATGGGTACCCTTACTGCTGGTCTTATTTTTGCTGCCATGAATGGTTTAAGTGCTGAATATCCAGATTTGAATGACTATATCAATTCGCATGTTTTCCCAGATAAATTAGACGAATTTAGAAATCCTACAAAGGAATGTCTTCTCCCAGTTCTTCTTAACTTTGCAGGACAAAGTTGGGATGATTATTTCATCGATGGGGACAATACTTTAAACGATCCAATTGTTCAGAATGTTACATCTCAAAACAATATGATAACTTCAAGCTTGGTACCTACTGCACCATTATTTTTTTATAATTCTATTGGAGATGAAATTATCCTTGCTTCGCAAGCAGATAAGTTATACTCTCGCCTCTGTGCCGCTGGAGTCAGTATACAATACAACCAAGATCTTATTGGTGAGCATATCACTCAACAAGCCCTTGGAGCTGGGGATGCATTAGTCTGGCTCGAAGATAGACTTAATGGGGTTGCCGCTGCTTCAGGATGCCAAAAGAACGAAGCATTTACTAATGCTTTGAACTGGGACGGTATCACTGGTTTAGGTCAGGTATTCGCCTCGGCAATAGCAAGAATCTTGTTTGTTCCACTTGGGCCATATGATTTCTTTGGTTAAGAAAGAAAAAAAAAAAAAGTTTCTTTTGTTCTTCCTCACGCCAAGTGGTGGAGAGTTTTCCACTTAATACTATCAAATGTTTATATAAATACAAATTGCGTTATTTTCTTTTACAGGCGTAGCATTACTTTTAGATTGTTTGTTACACTAGGCTTACGAGTATGGGATGCTTTTGAAAAAAGTGCAACTTTCGGCGATATCAATTATGCATTCCTGTATAAGGATCAAAACCGCGTCTCCCCGTTCAAATGACACAGATTATTTTTCAGTAACAAAAAGTAATGAAAAGAGAGAAAGAAAAACATCTTTTAAATGCCAGAATTAAAAAATGGGGGATTCAACACACTATGGGCAATAGTGCTTGATTTGTAGATTTGATATGGTTTGTTCCGTATTTAACCTTTAGTATATCTCCATAATATGCGAAACGAGTGTCCGCTATTATTGAAAATCGTAATGATTTCGATTCTCGATGAGGCAGATGTATTTAGTCAAGATATACGAAAAAAGCGTTATTACTGCTGGACCTGGTGGAACCAATACCGTTATTGTTGATGTTCCATACTCTTCAGCTACTGGCACTGACCCTGTTATCACGTGGTCCAACTCATACACTTCTAGCTTCACAACCATTGTCAATGGAACTGAATCTGTTGTCAGCGAAGTTCCAATTCCAACCGTCACAATCACCAATACCGGCTCCTTTACCGATGTTTCATCAAGCGTTATTACTGCCGGTCCTGGTGGAACCAATACCGTTATTGTTGATGTTCCATATTCTTCTGCTACTGGCGCTGACCCTGTTATCACGTGGACCAACTCCTACACTTCTAGCTTCACAACCATTGTCAATGGAACTGAATCTGTTGTCAGCGAAGTTCCAACTCCAACCGTCACAATCACCAATACCGGCTCCTTTACCGATGTTTCATCAAGCGTTATTACTGCCGGTCCTGGTGGAACCAATACCGTTATTGTTGATGTTCCATATTCTTCTGCTACTGGCGCTGACCCTGTTATCACGTGGACCAACTCCTACACTTCTAGCTTCACAACCATTGTCAATGGAACTGAATCTGTTGTCAGCGAAGTTCCAACTCCAACCGTCACAATCACCAATACCGGCTCCTTTACCGATGTTTCATCAAGCGTTATTACTGCCGGTCCTGGTGGAACCAATACCGTTATTGTTGATGTTCCATACTCCTCGGCTACTGGTACTGATTCTGTTCTTACTAATTTCATCTCTATACACTCGTCATCTGTTTCTTCAGGTTTTTCGGGGTCTGTTACCTTGTCAGTCTCTTCTGAAACTTCTATTTCCTTCGTGTCATCAAAGTTTTCTACCAAGAGTTCATCCTCTTCTTTGTTAACATATACTAACTGGAATTCTTCTACTACAGCTATTTCACTGTCAGTAAGTAATAGTGTTATTTCAACTACTGTGCAATCTCAATCCAACTTAGGAAGTAGCTCAACAACTTCTTCATCTGTTCCTTTTATTAGTAGCAAATCCTCAAGCTCTCCAATATCAACAACAACTATTCCATTATCAAGTCCATCATCTAAACAAACCTCGCTTGAATCAAGTATTGTTTCTTCTTTGAATACAAATACAGGGTCGACTACTTTACCCTTGAATTCAAACTCCGAAATTTCTATTTCAACTTCTGTTCAAACCAAGACTTCGCTTCAAACAACTGTTATAATCATTACATCTTGTTCTGAAAATAAGTGTACTGAGATTCCAATTACAACTGGTTTAACTACAGTCACAGAGATGAGAACTACTTACACTACTTACTGTCCTTGGTCTACCACGGATGTTTCTAGTATGTTATCCGCAAACTTGGGCTCATCAAGTTCAAATACTGGGGCTGTATCTAATCTGGAATCAGTATCAAGCTCATTGATACAATCTAGTGAAAATGGTTTCAACATCATTTCGTGCTCCGGTAATAAATGTACTGCAGTACCAGTCACAACGAGCCTGACCACAGTCACGGATGTCAATACTATCTACACTTCTTATTACCCTTTATCTTCGGATATTTCTGCTCAATCAAGATCTTCCTTAGTTTCAAGTTTACAAAACTCTTCTACAGCAACCTCAATTTCGGTTATTCAATCTTTATCTTCGGAATCGGTATCATCTAGTATCCCAGCTATCCAAGCTAACCAAAATGGTGCTGGGTCACATTTGTTAAAGAAGTCATTGGTTTTGCTCATGGTAGCAAATTTCATTGTCATTTTTTAGCGTTCCTTCTATTGAAATTGCTTGTATTAGTATTACCAATCTTTCTTGTTCTTCTTAGCAGTTTCAACTGCGCTTTCGGTTAAATTTATTTTATTGACGATTTATTATATATTGTTACACTTTTAGTGTAAAAAAAAAATGTAAAAAAACAAAAAAAAAAATAAAGACTTCTTAAATAATCTTTTGTTGCCCTTTTGTCTTCTCCAAATATGTTTAAAAATAAAAAATCTTAATTATATATTACTGTAGGTTACTCTAAGTACTAAGCCCTCACAACTAAAAGTTGTATCTTTATACATTATAAAAAGAAATCTCAAGCTCGTAACTTGAGCACACGTAACTTGATTTGAAATAGTTTATATTTATCATTTAAAAAACTGTAAAACATCTAGAGAAAAAACAAGGAAAGATGATAGGAACTTGATTTAGTTATTTGAACAGATAATAACGACATATGCGTTGCTTCATTTGACGTCAAACTTGTGATTTAAAAAGCTAAATTTGGCTTTAGAGGATTATGCACGCTTCTATTAGATTCTGAAACAGTTAACCGTAGATACAATCTATTTGGAAATGTTCTGCCCTGACTACTGCATTGCAAATCTCATAATTTCAACTTGTATGGAAAGTGGTAAGAACCATTTGAAAATGTGGAATCGTCGTTGTTCCTCGGCATTTCAGTAACATTGCAATATTATTTTATCAATAGAACTCCTACAGTTATAGTCAAATGTTTTCATGATACTTTCTTATCTCTTAGATTTAATTCATGTATTTTAGCACTTTTTTTTATACATCATATTGTTCTTTACATTCGTGCTCCTAACTCAAGTAAATTACTGCTGGTGTTACTACTGGAAAATTAATGAAAGACAGCTCTATTATGATTGCATAATTTTAGTGGGGGGAATGGCATACTTTGATATCGATATTTTTTATAAATGCTATTTTAGCTCCTTTTAAGACAATTTAATCCTAAACTTTATTGATTTTATGTATCTCTGAAATATCTCAGTATCATGCATAAATATGTGGATCTTCCACTCAAATAGAGTTCATTATAATAAACTTAGTAGACAAGCATAATTTTGTGGAGCATGATTATCCACTTACACAATTATGTAGAATTATCACTTTGTGACTATCTCACATGGTCAAATTAGAATACAACAAGTTTTACAAAACTTTTCGGTCTAAGTCTATTTAATTTTGTAATCAAAGTCCCAACTCCAACTGTTACAGTCACCATTACCGATGAAGTCGTTTCAGCTTCAACTACGACAATAATAGCCGGCCAGGGTGGCACTGACATCATTAGTGTCGATTTACCTTATTCCACCATTTCTGAAACCGTAACCTGGGAAAATTTATATTCTTCTACAACTATTGCTAATTTGATGGTTCCAAATCAATTATAGTTGAAATTCAATCTTCAACTGTAACGACTAGCAGCAAATGGACGGGAACTGGAACCTCTTCGACTACCATTTCAGGGGGTCCAGGTAAAGCTAATACTGATATTATTTAAATTCCGGATGTGTCACTTAACTCTGGATCTAGTACTCCAACTTAATACTATTCCCTGATTAGTACTTTTAAAATTCTGTCGAGTATAATCTACTGGAATACTACTAAGACGTCTTCTTTTTCTGGTGTTTCCACCATTACCCGGTCATGGTTCATCTTTTGTATCACCATACTCAACTTTAGAGGATTCGTCCACCTTATATTCAACTTTCCAAACTCAAGAAATCATCACCTGTTTCAACCAAAACTCCAGTTTTGATCAGCTATAATAGTGCTTCAAGATTTTCTGTCTTTATTAATACCAATCATGATGATTGTCTTCATATGTGTTGTTTGAAGTTTTTTTTGAATTCTCTCTCAGGTCATTATACGACCATTTTTTATTCGGTTCTGAGCTTCCATTTAAATTTATATTAAATCGGATTTTCTTGTTAGAAGCTTTATTAAATCACAAAATATAACATTAGATTGAATTTTATTTTGTTTCTGTGATTCCTTGTGCTTGAAGAAGACATATATAAATATATATATTTTTTCCTAAGCAGATGTATCCATTTCTTAAAGAGCTGAGATTATTGTGTAACCTCGGTTCAGTTGTTGACAAATTATTGCTTCCCCTCTATTTTAAGCAATATATTAATAAAAAGTCTTTTGGATATTTTTTCTACATTGTAAAATCTCTTATTTCAACTATCAATGTATTGTTGTTCATATCCTCTTATTTGTTATTGATCATGGTAATTGCAGTGTGTTCTATATGCAGTTTCGCGCTTGCAAGTCCTCGAAATATAGATGATCGTTAATGGCTATACCTAATTCGTCAGATAGCAGGATTTTTCTAGATTTTTGATTCCATTTGACTTTTTCCGATTTGTAAATCATGTGTGTATCTCTACAAATTTTCAAAATGTGTTCAATAAAGCCGTGGTAAAAGTAAGTTTAATTTTTCTTTGTATAATATTTACTATATAATAAACAAATTACTTCTGAAATTGGTAGTCAATATTTTTTTTAATTCAATTTCAAGGAATTACAAAGTATTATAAATATTATTATTAATTATAGCAATGTTAATATATTACAGTTTACATAATGTTGATTAGTTTACATAAAAGAAGCAGGCCTCGTATCTATATCGGGGAAAGACCAGGGTGTTAGGGTGTTAGGGTGTTAGGGTGTTAGGGTGTTAGGGTGTTAGGGTGTTAGGGTGTTAGGGTGTTAG